>JBBPBX010008541.1:0-31202 GCA_038048925.1 Garcialebias charrua | reverse complement strand
GGGTGGCAAACCTGTTAAACAGCTCAAGGCTTGCTTCTCCTCCTTCTGAACCAGAGCCGGAGAGGAGTCGAAGAGGTCGGAGAGCTCAAGGAGCCAGCCGGGGAAGTCAAAAACAGAGGGTGAGAGAGAATCTCCCTACTGGGGTTAAAAAGCCACTCATCAGCCCACCAACAGGAGTGCTGATGACCTCCTCTACTCTTGGAAATTCTCAACAAACTTCATCCACAGCTTCATCCCCCTCTTCACCTCCTCCTCCCCCTCTCCTTGCTGCTCCACAGCTGCCCCTATCAAGCTCCTCTAATACAGCTGCTATCAGTGAACATCATGCCCAGTCCTCCTGGATGCCTCACACAATTCCATCGTTCATGCCGGGGCCGTCGGTGCTTTCCAGCTTGTCAGACAAACGGAGCCGTTCAATTCTGAGAGAGCCCACCTTCCGCTGGACGTCCCTGTCCCATCCTAAAGAGCAGTGCATTTCCTCTGCTAAATACGCCAAGGCGGGTCTCATTCGAAAGCCTATATTTGACAATTTCCGTCCTCCACCTCTTACACGTGAAGACGTGGGATTGTTGCCTGGAGCAGGAGGATCCGGTTCCGTTACATTTCCAGCACCAGGAGCAGGGAGTCGTCTGTTCGCCTCTCTTCACCCTCACACCCACCACCAGCATCCTGCATCATCCCGTTACGAAGCGTCCCTCCAAAAGCGCAGTCCACTGCTCCGTGCTCCACGTTTTACACCCAGCGAGGCCCACTCCCGAATATTTGAGTCTGTTACCCTGCAGTCATCTTCTGGAAGCAGCCCCGGTTCTCTGTCACCACACCAGACATCCCCTAGTTCAAGAAGACCCCAGCGGCGCAGCAAACGAGTGGTCCAGGGAGCACAGCGTGGCCATCCACAGTCCCTATCACACAATATGACCAGACGCAGCAGCCAAATAAGAGAGCAGACGTCTGTTGGAAAAGGTGCCTCTGAGATGTCTGTGCTGACAGGATCTGTCTCCAGTAGTAACTCCAGCTCATTGCCAGGGGTTTCTGCAAGTTCACTAGCCACTAGTGCCTTAACGCCTGCTCCTTTCAGCACCTTCTCCACTGTCTCTCGGGGTCTGGCCTCACAAGGAACACCGGATAGCAGAAAAGGGGCAGCTGGAACTCCATCTCCCATGTCAAACACATCGTCCGCTTCTTCCCCACTTTTCCCTCTCTTTCCTTCCAGTGCTCAGGACACAGGACGAGGAGGAGGTAAAGGAGCTAAAGACAAAAGCTCAACTCCCCAAGAACCTATTCCAAAAGAAAGGGAGACCGAGAGAAACCGTGAGAAAGAGAAGGAAAACAAGAGGGAAGGGAGGAAGGAGTTTGAAAGAAGAAGTAAGGTGTCCACACCGGACGGCTCCCCAAATGCACCTTCCAGCTTGTTTGCCGTGGACGGGAGAGACTCCGAAGGCGCTCTTGCACCAAAAAAGACTCCAGGCAGAAAAAAGTC
The DNA here is from genome assembly GCA_038048925.1 of Garcialebias charrua. Classification (NCBI taxonomy): domain Eukaryota; kingdom Metazoa; phylum Chordata; class Actinopteri; order Cyprinodontiformes; family Rivulidae; genus Garcialebias; species Garcialebias charrua. The sequence goes on along the minus strand of JBBPBX010008541.1, from coordinate 29,722 downwards.
GACATCTGTTGAAGCAGTTTCTGACACTGCATCCCCAGAAGTGAGAGGACTTCATTCCATGTCCATCACTAAAGGACGTCAAGCAAAGAAAGGGCGACCATCTGAGAAAGGAGCAGAGGCAGAAGAGGTGGAAAAGGAGAAAGAGAAACGAAGTACCGGCACATTAAACCAGCAGACTGCTAACCTTCCAGGGCAGCAAGGCAGACCTAACATTCCTGTCTCTTTGATGGTAACGCAAGCAGAGCAGCATTCGTTGACTGACAGACAGCTGGTTGGGCTTCTGAAGAAGGCCAAAGACCAGCTGATTGCAATAAAGAAGAATAAGCTGAAGCCTGCTGATCAGCCTAAGGTCCAGGTCAGTTTTCTTTTTTTGTCTTCATAAACCTTTAGTCTTCACAAAAAACTTTTCTGGTTTTCTCATTTTCAGTGTCTAAATGAGCAAATGACATGATTCTTTAAATATTTCCTATAAATAGAAACCTGTGTTTGTACTCAGACTGAAATTTGATCAAAGGAAAGTCTCACAGAGTGTTACTTCAGGGAAATTCATTTTTGCTTCACACATTTTGAAGAAAGCCGAGCAAGCTGTACTTTTCAAATAAATGTTTTTTCAGCTGAATATTTTCCCTCAATGCTGCTGTAAATATTAAGTTGTTTACAGGCAGACGTTGCCTTCAAATATTTCTACACTTTCCTGTCTCTTTACAATTGTCCCATTCTTCATGATTGCATATCAGTTGAAAAGAAATATGGTACTAATAATAATAGAATCTAGTTGTGTTGTTTTAGTGGGAGGGTATGTTTGTCCATATTTGGTACCATCATTGTTCTTCTTTGAAAGCATTGCAACTACAGTACAGTATTTGCTGTTGTGTTCTTATGTACAGGGTCAGGAGAGTGACTCCTCAGAAACCTCTGTTCGTGGTCCACGTATTAAGCATGTATGCCGTCGTGCAGCTGTGGCTCTTGGCCGGAATCGAGCAGTATTCCCTGACGACATGCCCACACTCAGTGCCTTGCCATGGGAGGAGAGAGAAAAGATATTATCTTCCATGGGGAATGACGGTAAGGACAAACCTACCTCTCATTTGCCTTAACATTAGCTTCTATATTTGTCTGATAAAACACCCTGGTAAAAATTTTTTTTTTAATATATACACTATGAGTTTGACCAAGTTTACAGTCTAAGACTTCATAGTTTAAAGAGGACTTTGTTTGTACCACTGTTGGCATTGATGACCTTGTTAATAGGGATGCACAAATTTATCAACCCCTAACTGGAATTGAACCACTTTAAGCAGAAACTAGCCAATCTGACCTGCAAATTTTCATTTTTTTCCCCTTGTCTGTAAGCTCACCATAGCTAAGTAGCTTATTTGTGCTAGTAAACTAGGCTCCCACATACTCGGGCGTACTTCACTCCGCAGAGGTCCACTTGTACCGGATTAGACTCAATGCCCTCAAGCCTTGTCCCTGCAAAGAGACATTTTTACATATGCGTACTCTGTTTCGCACAATAAACTGCCCGGCGACGGACTGTTTTGTATGCAACACCAATGTATTAAATTCCCCTTCTTCATCCCTGATATGGTTTAATCGGCTTTTCTTTTGTTGTTTTTTTGCTAAGAGGCAAGTGAGCTCTTCCTCCTCCTCCATTGACGCCATGACTGAAATTGTGAGAAATGAAGGAATTGGTCACAAGAGTATTCAAATACCTGCATCAGGGCATTCAGCTTGTTATGTGTTACCTACAATTGCCTTGAGTGTTGTTGCCATAAAATAAAACTATGGTTTACCAATCTAACACATTCAGAGCTTGTTATTTTGCACGTTTTATTTATTTCCCTACTTCAACATGCCTTATTTAAGTGAATGACTCATTACCTTTTTTCTGCAGAACTTGATGACATTCTAGATAATTTTATCTTTTGAGTCAAGTGTGGTAGAGGGTTTTATTTGTACAAATACCTATGCTCAGTTACCTGGAGGATATTAATTTTAGATTTCCACAGACAGCGGAAGGTACTGTAACTCTTTTAGAAAAAGAATAACTACTGTACAGTACATTGTTTTTGAACATGCTATCAAAAATTCTACTAAAACTCAAAATGAGGGGGGAACTTGAGAAACTGGTCATGTCCCACATCAAGACAGCCGTCAACATCAACGAGGACCCTCATCAATATGCATATCGTGAGAACCGATCAACAGAGGACGCCATCTCCTCCGTGGTCCACACTGCTCTCACCCACCTGGATCAGAAGGACTCATACGTGCGTCTGCTCTTTGTGGACTTCACATCTGCCTTCAACACCATGATCCCCCAAACTCTGATAGACAAACTATCCACACTTGGACTAAGCCCCTCTATTTGTAACTGGGTCTTAGACTTCTTAACAGACAGACCACAGTCCGTGAAGATCCACAACTTCTCCTCCTCCACCATCACCCTCAGCACTGGCTCTCCTCAGGGATGTGTGCTGAGCCCTCTTCTGTTCACTCTGCTCACATATGATTGTATAGCCACACATCCAGGCTGTCATATTGTTAAGTTTGCAGATGATACAGCTGTGGTGGGATGCATCACAGATAATGATGAATCCAGCTACAGACAGGAGGTGGAACATCTGGAGAGCTGGTGCAAAGAGAACAACCTTCACATGAATGTGAAGAAGACGAAGGAGATGATTGTGGACTTCAGAAGGAACAAACACACCCACACCCCACTGTATATAGGTGGATCTGCGGTGGAGGTGGTCTCCAGCTACAAATACCTGGGTGTACACTTGAATGATAACCTCAGCTGGAGCAATAACACCACCAGCCTGATCAAGAAAGGTCATCAGAGACTCTACTTCCTCAGACGGCTGAGACGAGCCGGTCTGAGAAGCCCAGTCCTCACCTCGTTCTACAGGTGTGCAGTGGAGAGCGTCCTGTGCTCCAGTATCAATGTGTGGCATGGAGGCTGCACAGTTGCAGAGAGAAAAGCTCTGCAGAGAGTGGTGAAGGCTGCACAGAAGTCTGTGGGAGTCAGTCTCCCCACCATCACAGACATTTACACCTCCAGATGCAGAAAAAGAGCCACCTGCATCATGAAAGACCTCACTCACCCAGCACACTCACTCTTTGCACCACTCCCCTCGGGACGGAGGTTGAGGAGCATCAAATGTAGAACCACTAGACTGAGAAACAGCTTCTACCCTGAGGCTGTCAGACTCATGAATAAATAAATAATAAGAATAAACACTGCAAAATGTCACATCATACTGATACTGTACTGATCTGTTTCTTGTTGCTGCGTTCATCTGTGACCATCTGCTCATGTTCGTGCTGCTGTTTATAATGATGTTTTTCTACTACATTAGGGCTTAGTGTATTACTAGCTGATGTGATGTCTCTCTTAGTTAATCCTAGATGTTATTATTGTATTTCTCTTGCATTTGTTGTTGGATGTAACTGGGACCCTGTGTACATAATCTCGTTTTCAACACATGTACTACATGCGGTGCAAATGACAATAAATTCTCTCTGACTCTGACTCTGAATGTATGTTTTGAATGTTGGTCATAGTTTATACTGAAAAATAAAGTCAGTTTTATTGAAATTTGACACAAGAACTTTCCAAATACCAGAAATCTGAATCGGAGAACTGCAATTTATGTAGCTTTAATTTAGATCTTATTTAGACATTTACTTGTAAAGTTTTTACTTCATAAGAGACTGACTAGAAGGTTTGGTATTTATGATTTCATTTGGGCAAGTTTTGAAAGAGCATGTGCAGGATTTGATGATGGGAGACTGATTATTGTTACTCCAATGGATGACAAATCCAGTCATCCATCGGGGCACCAGTGCAGTAGTTAGAAGTAAACTAGTAGAGTTATGAGTATGATCATCTCCCTAGATCTTTCTTTCAGTTCAAATACCACTTATTTAATTCATATCTGATTTTTTTTTCACATTTTTTTTAATTACCGGTAGATTATATCAGATTTCTGTTTTCTTTTAATTATTTTTAAACGAGCCTTATTTCAGCAAAATATATATTTTTTTACTTTGAAGTTTATTTGTAAACATTAGTCCAGTTGTGTAATTCTTCATCTTCTATTTTTTTTTTCTGCTCAGACCTCAAAGTAACTGAGTTTACTTTTATGTGTCAGTAATGAGGAACTGTTTACGACTACCATATTCTTTTTTTTTGCAGATAAGTCATCAGTAGCGGGCTCAGAGGAGGCGGAGCCCCAGTCTCCTCCCATCAAGCCACGGGAGATGCGACAAAAGGTTGTTCAAGAAGCTCCTCCCAAAAAGGGGCGCCGGTCGCGTCGCTGCGGCCAGTGCTCGGGCTGCCAGGTTCCAGAGGACTGTGGCGCCTGCACTAACTGTCTGGACAAGCCCAAGTTTGGAGGGCGGAACATTAAAAAGCAATGCTGCAAGTCAGTGCTTTATCTTTTAGGAAGCATTAAAAAGAACATTTTCAAGTTTTGTTTGTGTGTGTATAAGAAGTAAAGTTTAAACTTCTTATGTCTTATTTACAGAATGAGAAAGTGTCAGAACTTGCAGTGGATGCCCTCAAAGATGGTTCTTCTAAAACAAGGGAAAGGCAAGAAGGACAAGAAAAAGAAGTTTGAGAAAAAAGAAGGTCTCAATCCTGTAAAAGGGCCCAACTCAGAGCCAGGAACCAAACCTGCTCCTGCTGTGCCAAAGGAGGATTCTCTCCATAAAAACACAGAAACTCCTCCATTAAAGCTGGGAGACGAGAAGTCAAGACAGCAGCCACAGTCAAAGCAATCATCTCCAGCGCTGGCCTCGTCCCCCGCCCCAGACGAACCCACTCAGACCCCGAGCAACGCTCAATCTCCAGCTCAGACTCTGGAACTCCAACAACTCCCAGTCATGAGCAGTGTCGCCAGTAAAAAGGGACACAAACCACAGCAACCGGTTCAGACGCATACTTCCACGTCCTCTTCCCCTTCTTCTTCTTCTTCATCTTCGTCCTCGTCCTCGTCCTCCTCGTCCTCACCGACTCAGAATTCCCTGTCCCAGTCGACACAGTGTCACCAACTTTCACAGCAGCAGCCGCCTGCATGTCAGACACTTTCAAAAAAGGACTCGTCACCCAAGAGTTTTGTGAGTGAAGCCAAGAAGAAACCCCAGCAGTCCTCAACACAACAGCAGAGTTCAACTACAACAGGTGAGTCTGCTCACTTCTTTTAGTCCACTAATAATATGCATTCAATTGTACTCAGAGAGCAGATTCTAACAGGATCCACATATTCTCTGCCACAGCTCCAAGTTTTCACCGTTTCGCACCTCGCTGAAAGAACAATACACCTTTCTTTACTAATCTTACTCATATTTGAATGTCATGTTCTTTTCTTTGTCCTAGCTGACTCCAAACAGTTGAAGACGCAACCTTCTCGCACCATGCAGAAACCAAAAGACAAGGTAGGAATTCACTGAGAGACTAGCTCAGGGCTATTCAACAAAACTGCTCAGGGGGCCACCTTTTATGAAAGCCAACAGCTCGGGGGCCGGACATCCAGCAATTAAAATCATTATGTAAATAAACCACAGTTTACAAAAGCTATGCTTACATGCACAAAATTCTTTAATAGGATTGAAACATATTCAAATGAATCCAAATGTATTGTTTACATGGGCACAATCTGATCATAGCGAGCGTTTACGTGCAGCGGGCTTTGATTCAGAACAGAAGTACTGACGTGCAGGGTGGTAAACTTTCCTTTAAAAAAACACAGAAGAAGAAGTTCTACTTCCTGTTTATTTCCTTGATGAACGTAAACAAACCTGAGCGCCCAAAATGGACCCGCAACAGGTTTTAATGACAGCAGAGGTGGTTTTTGCTTCCCCGTAAGTACTGTATTAGCATCTAGTACGTGAGGTAGACAGCTTGCACATGCACAGTCAGATCAGTTTTTCACGATCAGAATAAAATTACAGGTAGTCCTCGACTTACGAGCACATCGACATACGAGGTTCCGGACTTACGAATATGCATCTCATTTAAAAAAATAATTATTATTTTTTTTTATAAATGAATACATGTACAGTACTGTACAGTCACCAAGCACTTAGCCTATCCTAACACAGTTTTTAAAGATGAAGGAGTGAGTTGAATTGTCTCCCTCCTCCCTGCAGGCTCCATTCCCATAAAGGGAGCTAGCTCCCTTTATGTGAAAGGGAGACAATTCAACTCACTCCTTCATCTTTAAAAACTGTGTTAGGATAGGCTAAGTGCTTGGTGACTGTACAGTACTGTACATGTATTCATTTATAAAAAATTTAAAAAAAAATTGGTGATCCTACTTACGAATTTTCGACATACGAGCGGCCCGTAGGTACGGAACTCGCTCGTAAGTCGGGGACTACCTGTATCAGATTAAGTGTTTACATGCATACTGTTCAGATTATGAATCTGCATAAACCACCCCTCTCATTCAGATTACACATTCATTCAGACCAAGATGAACCAGCTCAGAATCATACGAATGGGGTGTTTACATGACACATTTTTATTCTGAATGGCCGTTTAATCTGATAATTTATGTCCATGTAAACATAGTTAATGATCTCTTACCTTTTAAATTTGTTTATTTTATTGCATTGAATCATAAATGCAATAAACAGAACCCCAAGCCCAGAACCCCCACCAAAAAAAAAAAACACCTTTTATTTTTATTTTTTTATTGAAGTCACCTGGCTGCCAATTGAATAGCCCTGGACTATCTGAATTATCTTTGTGCTAAAAAAAATATTTTCATTGTGTTTTATTGCTTTGCAGATGCCACACATTATTTTTTTAAATATATTCTCTTTTGTGTCTTTGTTATTTCACGCAAAAAAAAAAAAAAGCCGCTGAGCACTAAACCTCCCAGCAGCAGTACTTTAAACTCGCTGAGCACTCCCTCGACTAGGGAGCTGGTGAAGTCCAGAGCGCCCTGCGACGGAGTGCATCGTATCAGAGTGGATTTTAAGAGGGATCAGAACGTGGAGAAAGTGTGGGAGGCTGGAGGCCTCAGCCTGCTCACCTCGGTGCCCATCACACCCAGAGTGCTCTGCTTTCTGTGTGCGAGCAGTGGCAACGTTGAGGTAAAAAGAAGGAAATAAACGTTTGTTTTGAAACCCTTCAGTCGTTTAAAATCAGTGGTCGTATTCACGTTACGCTCTTTCTTTTCTCCCCCAGTTCGTCTTTTGCCAGGTCTGTTGTGAACCGTTCCATCTCTTTTGCCTCGGGGAATCAGAGCGCCCCCTTCAGGAGCAGTTTGAGAACTGGTGTTGCCGAAGATGCCGATTCTGCCAGGCCTGTGGGCGCCAGCACCAGAAAGCTAAAGTAAGCCTGCTTAAAGACTGATCAAGTGGAGAATGTTTTCAAAGAAAAAGACTTGCATACATCATTTAATCAGCTTTAATGGCTTCCTGCCATGGTTTAATGATTTATCTTGAGTCCAAAATGTGCATAATCTGAGCCCTTATTGGCTGTCATTTAGGAATTATATATTTGGTTTAAACAGCACATTAACTCCTGTTTATATTGACATTCATCAGTGAATTGTTTTGTTATGGGCAGTAGTGTGAAGGTAAAATATTAAATGCAACAAGTTCTTTTAAAGAAAGAATAACATGAAGTAATTAATGTACTGTAACCATGGAGCCACCTAAACATCACTGGGTGTTTGTCACTCTTGTTCAACTACAGAATGTCTAAAATCTCAGCTTGTTGTGGATTTAAGACCATATCAGACCAAACGTTAAATATTCATTGCAGCATAATCAAAAATTGCTTCTTTCTCTTTAATTAGTTGACTGTTACAGTATTGAATAAAGGTTTCTCTGACAATTTATTTTTATCAGTTTTGATAGGGGTTAAAAACCAAGGTTTACTGACCGCTCTGTATAAATACCAGGGACTGCTGAGGTTGAAGTGCTCTTTGTGAACAGTTTGTTTTGTGGATAATTAACATGTATTGGTGGCTCATTCGTTGCTTAACTTTTCTTTCCATCTTGTGGCTTTTCGCGCTGTAGCAGCAGCTGCTAGAGTGTGATAAGTGCCGTAATAGCTATCACCCGGAGTGCCTGGGTCCCAACTACCCCACCAGACCTACCAAGAAGAACAGAGTCTGGGTACGCATCAGCACCACTCTGTCATCACACATCACTTCTGCCCTCTAACTACTGCCTGACCAAACATAAGCATCATGTCCAAACACATCTTTGTCCCCCTTTTCCCACCTCCTCTTGTTCGCACATTTTCTATTATAAGATTGTGCTACTTGCATTTATTGGACCTCTCACAGGCAGTGTCTATAAAAGAATTCCACTTTCACACCCTTTACACTTTTTCAAAGAAGTGCTTTAATGTCTCTGCCACGTAGTCGTCTTGTTCATATGTTTTTTCTCTTCAGATTTGCACCAAGTGCGTGCGATGTAAGAGCTGCGGAGCTACCAAACCTGGGAAGTCCTGGGATGCCCAGTGGTCACATGATTTCTCCATGTGTCATGAGTGTGCCAAACGTTTTACTAAAGGTACGTGAGCAGCGCTTTGTTGATAAGCGCCCGTTTTCTTTCTTAGTTGAAAGGTGAAGACCTATAAGTCAGTCAATAATGTTGTCACAGCTTGATTTAGGTGTTAAAATCCTCTCTTACAGGGAACTTCTGCCCTCTGTGTGATAAGCACCATGATGAAGATGACTCTGACAGCAAGATGATGAAGTGTAGTCGCTGCAACAGATGGGTTCATGCCAAGTGTGAGAAGCTTACAGGTTAGTAAGAAACCATGTAGACATAATAATAAAGAGCAGAGGATTTCAGTGTCTGAGAGCTAACGGGTCTTGACGAGCTGTCGTGCTGATGAGATGCCGAAACACAATAAATCTAATGATAGCAGAAATAATGACCTGTCATTTTACTTTCCCTCAGATGAAATGTCTGAACTGCTGTCGTTGCTGCCAGAAAGCGTTGCCTACGCTTGCACCAAATGCACTGAACGCCATCCGGCCAAGTGGAGGACGATACTGGAGAGGGAGTTTCAGGGCTGCATTCGCAACGTCCTCAACGCACTGCTCAACTCGCGCACATCCACACACCTGCTGCGCTTCAGACAGGTTAGATAAATATTATAAATATATTTAAACCACTGATAAATATATTTACAATATTATGTTCATTAAATGTTTAATGTTTTAGTTTTAGAGTTGGTGTAAATTTTCATACTCTTATACCACTATGCAAAAAACTCAGGACAGTGTTAGTTTTACTATTTTATGCTTATGTCTATTATTATATGTTTCAGTGTTTCAATGTTTAGATGTTTACTGTTGCACCGAGGGACTGAGAGAAACGCAATTTCCGGTCCTGTGTATGTCCTGCACTGTACATATTGCAGATCTGACAATAAAGTTGACTTTGACTTTGACTTTGATAAAGAAACACCGTGATTAATTACCACACGGCGGATTCCTTAATTTAGCAATACCGAGGGATTTACTTACAAAGAATTGTACATTTTGGCTTAACTTTGGTTGTTAATGTGGCAGGCTGTGAAGCCTCCAGAGCTGAATCCAGAGACAGAGGAGAGTCTTCCATCCCGTCGTTCCCCAGAGGGTCCAGACCCCCCAGTTCTTACTGAGGTCACCCCCACACCTCCAAGCGATTCCCCTCCAGACCTTGAGTCCATTGAGAAAAAGATGGATCAGGGTCGTTACAACTCATTGGTATGTGGGTTTTTGCTCTTCCTGTAACATACAAATATTTTTACATGTATCTAAAAGTCTTTTGTAATGAATAGATGCAGGATCAGTTTTCAACCAGTTTAAAATGGAAAAAAAAATCTAATTTAAAAACACGTTTTAAGACCATTTCAGTGGCAAATGTACTTTGTATCTTGTATCACCGGTCAGTCTTATCATGTAAAGTTTGTAAACAGATGAATAAATATAAGCTACAATTTATCTATGGCAGTGTTGTTATTTAGTATGCTCTGTTCGTGCACGTCATTCATTTCCATAATTTCTCTCCCAGCTGGAGTTTAGTGATGACATCGTGCGAATCATTCAGACAGCCATCAGCAGTGACGGAGGCCAGCCTGAGAGTAGGAAAGCCAACAGTATGGTGAAGACTTTCTTCATTCGGGTGAGATTCTTAGCTTTACAGCTAAATGTTCTTTCACCACAAATACAGTCTGAATTTCATAAAGCCAGTTTGAGCGATGTCAGACGGTTTAAAAGCATTTCTGTCGTGCTCTGACTCGGGTGATCGCTCAGTCGTTACAGTATCATCATCAGCCTTCTTGCCGCAAAATGCAGGTCTGTGTTAGTGCTTCATTAGGCTGATGAGTCAACTTCACTGAATGTTTTCCCTTTCAGCAAATGGGCCGAATCTTCCCGTGGTTCAAAGTGAAAGAATCCAGGTTTTGGGAAAGGCAAAAAGTCTCTGCCAAGTGAGTTTTTATCACACCATGAATGTGTAATGTTCTGTAACAAACATGGAAACACTTCAAAATGAGTTTAAAGACCGCTGTAAATTAATACAAAAGAAGTATGGAAGGCCAGATTTAAGCAAAGCTCTTTTGTGGTATTGGCAAACGTGCCATCAGTTCCTAAACCTGGAAGTCTCAAGCAGTGCTTGTAATTACAGAGAAGAATATTTGACCTGCATTACTCCTGTAATGTGAGCCCGTCCAAAAACCCAAGCGTTTTCAAGACGTGCTGCTCTGTAATTATTGGACATGAGGAGTAAAACGTGGTTTCAGTGGCAGAAGCTGTATCATCATCTGGATATAGAAGGGCACCACCAAGTTGTGAAATAATCTTTAAAAAAGGTTTAAGTTTTGTATTTTAAACTCTTAGGTAGGTGAGATCTGGATACGGTACCTTATGTAGCTACTTTGTTGTTTTAGTGGTAAATGATGTCACTTCTTAAACTCCTCAAGAGGCTACTTCTAAAATATGCAGTTGCATGATGAAGGTCGGTAAAGGTTTTTTTTGTGTGCATACCTTCTCACATCAAAGTGACAGAGACTATAGTCATCAAAGTAATTGGTTGCACATTTTCTTTTGGAAGAAGCCCACCGAGCAGCACTGTGGGGCTTTTAAGGAAAAGCGTCTGCTGCTGATCAGGATCAGTGAAACCAACTCGTTACAGTCGTAGACGCAAAGCATTCCTCTGCTGTCACTCTTTAAGGGCACGAAAAATAATTAATACTTGTCAAATGTGACCAATAAAGTGCTAATATAGAATTACCAACATCTAAACAGATGACAGGCTGATCATCAGGCGAGCATTATTTAGATGTTTTTGAGCCGTTTATAAGTCATAAAGTTTGATTGCTCTGAATATTGTCTTTTTCTGACATTTACATTCAGACTCATTCACTGTCTCAGCGGTCTGCCCTTTCAGACCATTAATTCTGCCTCGCCTCCTGGCATTATGGGAGGCAAACTGTAACAGTCTCAGATTTCACTGGGAGGCTCTTTGATACGTAGTGTGGTCTATTTGTGGTTTACTTGTCAGCTTCATCTATTGCTTTTTGTATGTGTTCAGCAGTCTAGTAAACCAGCGATTCATCCGGTGGATTTTGAGGCTTCCACTGGAAAGATTACCGTAGTTTTTAAGGCTCCTCTGCTGACTTTTTAAGCTTCAAACGTCACATTATTATTATTATTATTATTATCATCATTATTCAGGCTTGCTATTCTTGGCAGAAAAACGGCACATTGATGAGACTAGTTAGGTTTGCTGCTCTAGCTTTTCAAATTTTGCATGTTGTCACATGATTATACATTTACAGTATATACACAAATCATCCACAACATATTATTATTATTATTTTTATTTTGTAAAATTTGTTCATTTTTAAAATACAATACAAAACAATTCCATAAAGGATAACATACAAAATATAAAAAAATGAAAGGTAGCAGAAAGAAGAAAAAAATCTTATTTTATCTGCCCTTTTTTTTCAAACAATTGGTTCAATCAAAAAAAAAATCTTAAGTAACAAAACAAAATGAATAACTCTTTCTAATTTTTTAAAACTCTAATACAATACACATTACGCTAATTCATTTTTATTTTTTTATTTTTTACAATTCAGTGTTGATCATTTTCTTAAATGTACACATTGACTTGGCATTTTTAACATCATTCTCCAAACCATTCCATAATCCAATTCCTTGGATTGAGGTAGACCGTCCCTTAAAACTAGTTCTGTATTTTGGTTTTACAAATATCTCTGTCCCCTTAGAGATGCTCACAAGTCATTTTTTGCTAGTCCAAGTCAAGTCTCAAGTCTCTGATCTCAAGTCCAAGTCAAGTCTCAAGTCATTGATCTCAAGTCCAAGTCAAGTCCCTAATACAGTATTTGAGTGACACAGCAGTCACAAATCACTATGGTTTTAGCTGGCACTACCAAATTTGTGCCATTTGACTTTAATAACTATAGTTCCCATGGGAGACTGTCAAATGAATTGGACATAGATATCTATTTCGAATAGTAATTATGCTTCTCAAATTTATTAGTTTGTAATGTGTAGTACACATTACAAACTAATGTGTTAAATATAATGCAATAAAGTTAACATTAGGTTAACACACTGACGCTAAGCTTGTTTGTAGCAGATGCTAACAACCTTTTAGGCAGTGACTACACGTTACAGCTTATTTTTATCTGAATGTAGAGGCCAAAACATTACAGGAAACCCTCGAGTTACGTCAGGGATCCGGACCTACGGGTGTGACTTAGGTCGATTCTGCTGTATCTCGCATACCAAAACACGTGCCCTGTCGTAGGTCCGCATTTCTGACGTAGGTCGAGGCTATACCACTAACGGAGCGCTGCACACACATTTAACAGCATGAGACTGAACAAGCGGACATCCTGGGCCATAAACATGCACAGAACTTTATTTACAAACGCTTACATAACACATTATACCACACATTCATCCATAAACACACAAAACCAGTACAGCATGTACAGGTACAGTACTGTAATGTTTTTTTCAGCACAGACAAAGCATACAAAATACAAATCTCTTCCTGAACAGTTCTCAGCCATAATCTGCAAATGAGTTCAACCATGAAACATGAACACTTCTCTTTGAGCAGCAGCTGTTAACATCAAAATGCAGCAAATGATAAGGAACTCCCATGCATTCATCCATGCATCCAGCAGCAAAAACATGTCAACCATGAAACATGAACACCTCTCTTAGTGCAGCAGGTGTTAACATCAAAATGCAGCAAATCAGCCGGAACTCCCATGCATTCATCCATCCATCCAGCAGCAGCAGCTTATTGACATGAATCAGCACCAAATCAGCCGAAAATCACATGCATCAGAAACATGTTGCAACCATCATGTTTTTGAAACCAGTGCAGTCCATGTGGTGTTGGTGTTGGTGTGCAGTCCATGTGCATGAAAAAGTCCATGAACTCTAAAAAAGCTAGAAGCAGCAGAAAAAGGAAACAAGGAAACAAAATGTCCTTACTTTGACTGAAGTGTAGGTAGACACTGATGTTTTTCTCAAGTTCAAACCTGGATCAGATGGAACTGCTTAGCCAGTGCTCAACCATGAATGATGGGAGCATTTTAGGCCAGGTGTGGGCTCAGCGGTGTGGTCCTGATGTGAGCAGTTCTGTCCATCAGAACGTTTGCTTTTCTCTCTCTCGCCGAAACTTATTTTTATCTGAATGTAGAGGCCAAAACATTACATTAAATGTCTCTCCTTTTAAAAATATCCAGGTTAACATTAGGTTAACACACTGACGCTAAGCTTGTTTGTAGCAGCTGCTAACAACCTTTTAGGCAGTGACTCACCTTTCCGGGTGGGTTTTCAGGTGGCGAATACAATTAGATGTGGTGGAACCAGCGTCCTGTATTTTTATGCCACACACGCTGCAGTTTTCTGCTCTTCCATTTGCTACTTGTGCGAAGTTTTTATATCCAAAAGTTATGATGAACGGTGGTGCAGAAGCATGCGTCCGAGCCGGCGACACCATGATTGTGATGGTTTGAGCTGAGGAGCTTGCGGCACGTGACTTTACGTCCGCGCCAGCGGAAGGGGGAGGAGGAGAGATCAAATTTAAAATAAATCAAATTAAAAATAAAAGATTGTTCACGAGTCTCAATTAAAAATAAATCAAATTAAAAATAAAAGATTGTTCACGAGTCTCAATTAAAAATAAATCAAATTAAATATAAAAGATTGTTCACGAGTCTCAAATGGCGAGTCCGAGTCGAGAAGTCTTTTGAATGCAAGTCCGAGTCGAGTCTGAAGTCTCTGTTTTTGCGACTTAAGTGCGACTCGAGTCCGAGTCCCAAACTCGAGTCCCCATCTCTCTTTTAACAAAATGTATTTGGGTATTTAAAGGGAATGCGTTATTCTGAGCCCTATACATAACTGATAAAATATTATAATCTACCAAATCATGGAACTTCAATAACTTCAGTTGATAAAATAATGTACTTGATGGTAATGCTTTCTTACAGCTCTTTTCTGTAATACAAAAATAGGCTTTGTAATTGTTTTACACGCTTCCCCCCAAACATCAATACAATAGATTAAGTGTGGAACAATGATTGTGTTATACAACAAATACAGAGCTTTATCATTCAATAAGTCTCTGGCTTTGTACAGTACAGTAATCGATTTAGCTATTTTTGTTCTTACAGAATTTATGTGTTGTTTCCATGTCAGTTTGTCATCAATAATAACACCCAAAAACTTCACCTCATTCACTCTACAAATCTCAACACCCTCAATTTTACAACAGTTCTTTTTTTATTACTGAATATCATGTAATTAGTTTTATCTAGATTTAATGATAATTTATTAAGTTTAAACGAAGTTTGTATTTTGACATAATGACCAGCTGGTTATAAAACAGCGTTTAGCAGGGAAACTCTTCATTTTGGCCGTCACTTGGATGTTGTTTTGACTATTGCTACCTGCCTTAACTTTCCTGCAAGGTTGCATGGCAATGAGGCATGTGTATATTTGCCAGTTTGTTTGACATGTCCAGTACTGTACATTGGAGAGGTGTCCACCGTTCCCGGCAGTAAAGGCATCGCTCACCTGTGACCGTTGTTTTCACTTTTGGTACCCATCTCAAATAAAACCACAGTGGCAGATTTAAACACAGAATGTCTTCAGACTTTTCTTTGGCAGGTGTTTAGTTGCAAAGAGCACCCACGATGTGAAAAAGCTGCTACTTGTTGCATTACTGCCACCTTGTGGTAATGTTGGCAGCATTTTACTACCAAGTGTCAGTACTGTAGCTGCTTAGTATAACCATAGTCACAGGGATGCACATAACTTTTTTTAGTGGGCTCCTCAGGTGAGTACCAGGAGGTGGTGTTTGGTACTCACCCCATATGCAGCTTTGTCTTAATAAGTGCCACCTTCTTCGCTGTCCTCAGTGTCACTCCCACTATCGTCTACTTCGGCTTCCTGCATGGTAGATGAAGCAGATGTACCTCCTTGTCCTTAGTATTTCTTCTCTTTCATTATTTTGTTTAAAAATATGTATATACATGTATATATATATATATATATATTTTGTGAAATGTAGTTATGACACCCTTCATGAGTATGTATATGTTGCATTGTTCTGGTTTGTGTTGTTAATAAAGTTCTAGAAAAAACTGATGGGCTGCATATACCTGCAGGTAAGAGGCGTTTACCTTCACGACAAATTGAGGCCATTGATTGGTCAGTTGCTGACGTGTCGCAGATCCGACTCGTGCAAAAGAAAAAAAAAGAAGCTCCCATTGGCCCTGGGTGGAGGTGGCCCAGGTGCAGCGGTAGCTGTGTTCTGAGTTTTAATGTTGTTAATAAAAAGTTCTTAAAATTGTAAATTTAAAAACGGAGCGCCGGCCCTGCAGCCCACACACCAGACTGGCCCACCGGGAAATGCTGTGTTGATAACTTGAAGGTCAAGTACGCAGAGGCGTGTGGTAACACAGGTGATGCTCCACATTCTTGTTTTTGTTGCGCATGCGTACCTGCATACCAGTTATGTCCACCCCTAATGTTAACCAGCTACTCAAGTAGTGGACAGTCATTGTCCATCCCTCCTCTAGCTGCAGGACAAAGAGTCTGAGGTGTTCACCTGGTTCCAGACTCCACAGATACTTGTTTTGTGGGTCTGATGACATCTGTGTGGAACAAATACCCACTCTAAAACCTACAACTCAGATGATTCCACGTGCCCTCAGAAAGCTCCAGATTGTTAGTTACCATTTCCTCAACTAGTCAAAGCTGTTTCAGATGGGCCATTATTAAGTTACTGGTTGTGATGTTAGGTTCTTGTATGGTCATGTGTGAAGTGCACATGTAGGAGAATTAATAATCTTGCGTGCAATAAATTCCCCTGCTGTTCAAGGATTTCACGTTACAGTTTCACAGCGGTCTGTGTCGGCTGACGTCACTCCTCACACAGAGACATCAGCCTACTTTTCAAATCCGTTTAGGCTTTATGCAATTTTAACCAATATTTTATTTCAGTGTTTAATGTTCTTCTTTTAACACAACAAGTCACAGCGTACACAGTTCATATTATTTGCAGTAACGTGTCAGATAAAAGTGTGTCGATGTGTCGTTGTTCCCAGCAGTGGGCTCCTTCCCAACGCGGTGCTGCCCCCGTCTCTAGACCACAACTACGCCCAGTGGCAGGAGAGGCAGCAGCTGTGTCGTGCTGAGCAACCTCATCTGATGAAAAAAATCATCCCAGCTCCACAGCCAAAGGCACCCGGGGAACCCGATTTACCAGCGCCCTCTCCTCTGCTCCCTCCCTCTCTACCTCCACCACCTGCACTCCTCCCAGGTGAGGCTAATGCTGAATATCGCACCACCTTGTATTTACATTTACCGGTAGGCTGTTTTGTGGGTTGTTTTGTGTTTTGTACATCTTTTGTTATTTTAATCATGTCTTCATTTTTACTCCTCAGATTGTGAAGACAGCCCAGAGCTTCCTCCTCCGCCAGACGTCACCGATAACAGGCAGTGTGTTTTGTGTCTCAAGTATGGAGACGAGAACACGAATGTGAGAGTCACTAATGGGGATTTAATTCCATGTTAACACACAAAAGTCTGAGTGTGTGTCACTCACACCATTTCTGTGGTTTTCAGGAGTGTGGCAGGCTGTTGTACATCGGTCAGAACGAGTGGACCCACGTGAACTGCGCTCTCTGGTCTGCTGAGGTGTTCGAAGACGATGACGGCTCTTTGAAAAATGTTCACGTCGCTGTCCACAGGGGGAGACAAAAGGTAAGATTGATCAAACAGACACTAACGCAGGGGTGTCAAACTCACAACAGGGGGCCAAAATTACAACCCTTTTCAAACAAAGGGCCAGTTTCAGAATCAAAATCAACTTAAGTTAAATACCCAACATCTTTTCTTGTTTGCAGTTTCCTCACAAATAATTTGATTGGTCTCATTTGACATTTTCTGTTGCACTTTTGACATCATAACTAAAGATTACTGAAAAAAATTTCAAGTGAAGAAAGTATTTGATGTTTAACACATCATCTTGGGGGCCAGATAAGATGTCAACAAGGGCCACATTTGGTCCCCGGGCCTTGAGTTTGACATAATGTGCTCTACTGTATTCACTGGAGCGACACCATCAACCTGTTGCACTTTCTATCCAGCGCTGTGAGCGGTGTGAAAAGTCCGGGGCCACAGTGAGCTGCTGCCTCGCCTCGTGCATCAGTAACTACCACTTCATGTGCGCCCGTCAGAGCCACTGCGTGTTCTTGGAAGACAAGAAGGTCTACTGCTCAAAACACAGAGACCTCATCAAAGGAGATGTAAGAGCTTTTCTAGATCAAATAGAAACATTCAAATAAATTACCTTTTTATTTTATTTTTTTATTGATGCCAGGGTCTTTCACCTTCCTTCACATTTCATATGTTTCTTTACTTTGTCTTTGAGGTTGTGTCTGGGTTTGAGGTGACCCGCAGGATTCTGGTGGACCTGGAGGGCATCAGTCTCAGGAGGAAGTGGCTGGCAGGACTGGAGCCAGAAAACGTCCACATGATGATTGGTAAGTTAACTGCTGCTGACGATAGGAAATAAATATTGTTTAACTTTTGTCAGCTTTCCACCAACACTCAATTTAAACTCCATCTTTGCAGGTTCTATGACAATTGATTGTTTGGGAATACTGACTGAACTCTCAGATTGTAAACGGAAGCTCTTCCCTGTAGGGTACCAGTAAGTGGAGTTTTATCTAAGAATCGTTTGTTATGACACTGCATTTTTATTTTTCTGACAAATAATCTAACTGCAGAGGAAATATTAAGTCGTTTTTCAAACTGAATATATATGTGTATTTTTTTTCCTCTCTAGGTGTTCACGGGTGTACTGGAGCACATTAGATGCTCGAAAGCGCTGTGTGTACACCTGTAGGATATTAGTTTGTCACCCTCCAGTGACAGAGTCTGACCTAAAAAGCCTGATGCCTCCTGAGGAGAATCGCACCATTATACACAGCCCACCTCCTTTAACAGGTAACCTGCTCATTTTACACTCTTCAGGTTTAAACATGTTAGAATTTAAAATAGTGGGTGCACTGTATAAAATTGGAACATAAAAGAATTACAGTAGTCCCACGTTTATTGCGGGTGTTCGATTCTGAACCCTCCCACAGTAAATGAAATTCCGTGAAATAGGGACGTTATATTTATTTTAGCATTTACAGTATATAAATATTAAGACTTTATAAACCCTTACCACACTCTTGCCATGTTCTAAACTCTTAAACCTACGTCATTTTAACAACATATTTACAGTACTGTATATGTAGATAGTACATTTTACTCATCCAGCTCTGCAGAATACAACACCTCTCTGACTCGGTTCTGTTTCTGCAGCTGTACCCTGCAGCGATGAAGCTCACAATCAATCTTCTAAACTCTTAATCCTACTAATTTTATTACCGGTAACATACTTGTATGTAGCTATTGATTTTACTTACTTGCTCACAGATTCACCGCTGAGTCCTGAAGTCCGGTTCTGATCCAGTTCAATGCAGCTCTTGAGCACCAAAGTGCTATTTTTTGGGGGGCTATAGGGGGGAGGGTAGACCTTCTGTTGACTGGCGTGGGACCGGTGGTTGAATTGAGTCCAAGTCTGGATGAAAAAGTCCCGATGGGCTCTGGAGCTGTCCTCATGGGCCGGCTACCAGCTCTCCAGATTCACCGATGGGTCTGGACTGGTTCTGCTCCGGTTCGGTGGGTTCAGTGCAGCTTCTCTGCATTCCCTGGGCGCCGATCAGATCAAAACTTTAAACAGGGCTTCTGGGTGGGGCCCTGTTGCCTTCTGAGAAATGTGGTCATTATGAGCGGGAATACAGTGAAGGCTCACTGAGAGAAAACTACAAAATGGCGGCACCTGTCCAAAGTATTTTATTTTTTCCATAACTTTGTACCGTACGGTACTGTATCCAGTACTGTCCCAGTCACATGAGTAATATTAAAGTTAACAATCATGTGTCCAGTACAAATTATTTTTTTCTACGTTATTATGGACCGTACGTCCACAAACCGCGATAGAGCGAGTCTGCAGAAGTCGAACTGCAAAGTAGCGAGGGACTACTGTATTTGCAACCATAATAGCTGGCTGTCAAGATATGCAATTTTCTTGTTTGATTTGAATTATTATGCTTCCAGCACATTTTTTTACATAATAAATGATAGGGGATTATTTAACTCAAACTCATCGGGGTTTTTGTAAAACAAAATAATAATAATAATAATTGCTTTAAAAGCTGCAAATATCAATGCCTACTCAAGTACTAATTTGTTGATCAGATGTTCATAATATCTTGTCACTGCCAAACTTTTCCTTTACCACTCCAGCTTGATCCCATACCCCAAAATGACTCTGCTTCCTTCGACTCTCGTCTTTACAGCTGTTAGTCGCAGTTTCATTTCAGAAGAAGTGAATAACTTTATCATTTTTCATTTGATTCCCCTGTTCTCCTAGCCTGGCCCTCGCCTTCCTGCACAGCTCCGCTCAATTCTCATTTCCCTTCACTGCACAGTCTGGGACTTCTCTCATAGACAAGGATTTCTCCGGTAGATTTTTGACCGGACCAATCAGAGAACAGAAGGGGCGGAGTTTTTGGCCCCTAACCTACGCCCCCACCTGTCCCAGCGCAGCCAGCTCGCAGCCGCATGTTCTCATTCAAAGCGATGCAGGACTGTTGTATAAATGACACAAATGTATTAATTTCCCCTTCTTAATCCCTTATCTGGAGTTTTCTTTTGTTTTTTTGGCCAAAAGTCAAGTGTTCGCTCCCTCCTCCTCCTCCTCCTCCTCTCCCTCCGCTGAACAAGGAAATGCCCCCACCTGTCCCAGCGCGCAGCCAGCTCGCAGCCGCATGTTCTCATTCAAAGCGATGCAGGACTGTTTTATATGTGACACAAATTTATTAATTTCCCCTTCTTAATCCCTTATCTGGAGTTTTCTTTTGTTTTTTTCCCAAAAGTCAAGTGTTCGCTCCCTCCTCCTCCTCTCCCTCCGCTGAACAAGGAAACGTCTCAGGTTGTCACGAGAGAATTAAAGTCGGGTTTTAAGTTGCTGCCCGAGTCCCATCAGATTTCCTGGTCTTCTGGTGTGTTGGACCAGCGCTCCATGGTTTTATTTTATTTTATTAGGACGTTTTATTATCATATAAACACAGAATATACAACGGAGCGAGAGAAAATTCAGCAGGAGGCGGAGCTGAAGTCAAGTTCAGCAGACCACGGGGGAGCAGCCATCAGCAGAGCCCACGCCTCCAGCAAGAATCGTTTTTCAATGGACAGGTCCCAGACCCTTGTCTGAAGCGAAGTGAAGGACAGGGTCTGGTTTTAACCAGGCTACTTTTCTCCCTCTGATCTGTTCACATTTGGAAATTATTCGACCCACTCAGTATCTGTGGGCTCAAACTCCGAGATGTTCAAAGTATTCTCGTCATTGACTGAATCTAAACAAACAACTTATAATTGTTGGCAACAAAACATGCCTCTGCTGATTTTGCTCATTTATAAAAAATTAAGCTTTAGACTTGTGGTAGCGAATGGTACATATTTGTTCTTTATTTTTAACATGGGTATTACACATGTACAAAACATTCAAGTCAAAGACAAAATAATTGTGTAGTTTTACAGCCATTGTGTATTTAATCCTTTTAAAATCTAAATATGAATTAAGCTTGTTTAGAACTGCATTGTTTTTCTTTATGCTGGTGAAGATTCTCAGTCATCCAGGACGTGATAAAATCAAAAAAATGTTTAATAGAAAACAACTGGACTTTATTTGTAACAAGACGTTTCGCTCTTCATTCGAGGAGCTCTTTGAATTGAGAAAGCTCCTCGAATGAAGAGCGAAACCTCTTCTGTTACAAATAAAGTCCAGTTGTTTTTGTACTGAACATTTATTTTATTTTATTTTCTCTTTGTGCACGTCTTTGGTCTTTTACCTCTTTTACCTTTGGTCTTTGGTCTTTGGCCTTTCTGGGTGGAGTTTGCATGTTCTCCCCGTGCATGCGTGGGTTTCCTCCGGGTACTCCGGTTTCCTCCCACAGACCAAAAAACATGCTTGTTAGGCTGATTGGTGACTCTAAATTGACCCTAGGTGTGAGTGTGAGAGTGGATGGTTGTTTGGTGTGAGTGAGACAGGTCCCTCTTGTAAATGAGTCCCCGTGACTCAACGAGGCTAGCCTGTATAAATAAAGGTTGAATGAATGAATGAATGAATTTACGCAGAGCAGACTTTCAGAAGTTTTTATTTTATTTTATTGTGACTATTGGGTTGAACTAAATTCTGTTTCATGATGATTCTTTTTATTTTTTGATATATAGACTTTCCTGATCCGTTTGAATCACCAAGACGCTCTGACGCCCCAGCTAATACTCCCAAGCTCAGGGTTTACACCAGAAACAGACACCCCAGTTACCCCCCGTGTCAGCGCTCAGTCGACTCTAAGCCCTCGACACCTTCAGGTACAAATATTCATCCTGTTTTTAAACTTCAATTTTAAAAAATGTAGCCGTATAATTATGACTTAAATGTATATGAATATTTTGTTTTGTAGGTGTAACCACACAGCTTCAAAGCCATGCAGTGGTGTCTGTGAGAGACTCCTTGGTCAACTCCAGCATGAGGAATATCGACTCTCGACGTCACAGCTCCCCTTCTCTTTCTTCTCTTCAACACCAGCTGAACAGACAGAGAGGATTGACCTCTCTACCTCAAACTTTGTCACGGCCCCTCACTTCACCCCCTCCCCTCATTCCTTCCCCTGCCAGAGACCCTGAAAAATCCAAACACCTCAGCAGAGAGTCGGCAAAGAACGCAGTCCAGAGAGACGATGAAAAGGCCCGCTTGTTTTTGACAGACAGACACAGGCCGCAGCCGAATAGAGAGCAAGGGTTACGAGACACAGACAAGGGGAGAACGTCAAGTCGAGATCATGCTTCCAAGGACTCTGACAAGAACAGACAGGGACAAAATGTCTCTGACAAGGGCCAAATATCAGCCAAAGAGTCAGAAAAAAAAGGAATTACAAGTTCAGACTCGGGTCTGAAAGAATCTGAAAGTGGAAGACCTCTTAGTAGAGATCCTTCAAGAGATTCTGAAAAGGGGAGGCATGCAAACAGAGACTCTAACAAGGAGAGACAGACGAGCAGAGAACTGAGCACTAGAGACACGGATAAAAGCAAATCATTGTTGAGAAATCCTAGCTATAAGGACATGAACAAATCTGGGTCTCTCAGTAGGGATACAACAGTGAAGGAATCTGAGAAACACAGACCGTATAGCAGGGAAACAGGCAAAGACTCAGGCCAGGGTAAAGAAAGACCATCAAGTAGAGATTCTGACAAGGGTCAACTTCCTTCTAGAGATTCAAGTTATGGAAGCACAGAGAGAAGCAAAGACGCTGGCTCAGGGAGGGATAGTCAGTCCAAGCGGACTGGAAGTGAGAGCAGGAGCCAAAGACTGGCACCTGCAGGCTCGGGGCAGTCTTCTCCCCCGGTGGGTACTGCTGTTCATTCAGCTCAGCAGAGAAGTGGCAGCACCAAACAAGTTGAAAAGCCGATGAAACACGAAGGCAAAGACCAGGAGGTTTCTCCAGCACTCAGTTTGATGCCTTGCCACCGACCTACCCCAGCTTCAAACATCATCTCATTTAAGGACAAGCCCAGCTCAGGGAAGGAGAGTAGCAGTGCCACTGGAAATATACCGCCATCTCCACTCCATAAGGACTCTGCTGTTGGGAAATCTGGCTCCCCACAGAAGTCCAGTGCACGGAAAGCAAATGATCTCTCATCAGGTCTAGCTATAACAGCAGCTGGGAATCCATTGTGGCCATCGAGGACATCAGCAGAAGACGAAGGTCTTAAACAGGGCTCCCTGCACCTGGCCTTCCCAGCTGCAGGCTCAGCTGCCAAAGACAAACACCCCAAAGTTAAAACGGCAGGCAGTAGAGATGCATCCAAAGACCGAGACAGGGAGAAGACCCTTCCAAACAACAACAGCAGCAACAACAAAATTCCACTTCTCAACAATAACACAAAAGCTACTGGCAGCTCGAACATGCACGCGCCAAACTCTAGCTCGTACAACAACAGCAGCAGCAAAGCTCTAGTGCTCGGAAACAGCACCAAAGCCCATGGGAAGCCTCAGGGAGGAAAACACGAGAACCAGGGAAGTGAACGGTCGTCCAAAAAGAGCAGGGACAATTACTCCTGTCCAGACAGAAAGAACAGTTCCAGTGTAGACAGCTTAAGTTTAGCTCCAGAGAAAGGTGTGACAACCTCCAACCAGTCTCACACTAAACAGACAGCCAATCAGCTCTCCCTGTCCAGAGAGAAAAGGCGACCATTTAAACCCTCTCCTCCAACTTCACTGAAGTCTGACACCAAGATGGACCCTAATGGGACCAACATCATTGGTGGAATTTCTTCATCCTCCTGTCCCACAAGCACAGCCTCTCCTGCTGGACAGGGGGCTCATCGCTCCGCCCACCCTGCTCTCTTCTCCTCAACCTCCGCCAGCAGTAGCGATAGCTCTGAATCCGACACCCAGAATCAAACGGAGGAAGACGACCTGTGCAAAGATCACTCCCGCAGCAAGCTTAGAGACCACCACAGCCTCCTAAATCAGAGCGCAGAGGACGATGGCGACGGACCCGAGGATGAACGCGACAGAAGTTCGGAGGACAAGCATCACAAGGATGACAGTGACGGATCTGGCTCAGCTAAGCGGCGTTACCCTCGGCGCAGTGCCCGGGCACGATCCAACACGTTTTTTGGCCTCACGCCTTTATATGGCGTTCGCTCGTACGGTGAAGAAGACCTCCCGTTTTACGGCAGCGGAGCAGGAGTTACAGTTAGGAAGAGGACTGACGGCCGGAAGAAATCAGCTGAGGGGCAGGTAGATGGAGCAGATGATATGAGCACCTCGTCTTCATCAGGGGACAGTGGAGAGGATGAAGATAGTGGATTTAAAAACAGGAGTAAAGACTCTTACTACTACAACTTCACACGAACAATAATTAACCCCGGTGAGGGTCTTCCATCTATTGAAGGGTTGGATCACTGCCTTGGAAGAGGATCCCAGCTTCAGCGCTTTCTAAAAGATGAGGAGCAGCAGCAACAGAGGACTCAAGAAAAAGCTGAAGAAGACATGCTGAGTTCTTTGTAAGCAAACATTTTTTAAATAAAATAAATGTATTTAAAATAATTACATTGTTTCATCTGTTTAACAGTGTGGTATGTTAAATGTTCTGTTTTTCACAGGACTTTAGGCAAACAGCGTATCAGCCAGCTGGACGGCGTTGATGATGGCTCAGAGAGCGATACCAGCATCTGTACCACCAGCACCACGACCACGACGGCCACCTCATCTTCCACTCCACGTAAGAACGCTCCTAAGAGGAGAGGCAGAGAGAGGCACGCAGACAAAACCGACTCCCATGACTCGAGCAAAGAGGCCGACAACAGCGGTGGAGCGGGAAGTGGCAACGCACGAGAAAGCAGAAAGAACCAGAAAGAAAATTGTCTTCCTCTTGGGGGCGGTGTCAAACCACAGGGTCAGGATCCTCTAGAGGCTCAGCTGTCTCTCAGCACAGACCTGCTCAAATCAGACTCTGACAACAACAACAGTGATGACTGTGGGAATATTTTGCCCTCGGATATCATGGAGTTTGTTTTAAACACGCCTTCCATGTCATTGCCAGCTCTAGGTCAGCAATCTGAGCCGTCGTCCTCAGAGCTGCTGCTGGATGAGAGCTATGTCGGAGTGGATGTAAACAGGAGGAAAGACATTCTTTTCGAGGACTTCTCGCAGCCTTTGCCCAGTGCTGAAAGTGGAGGGGTCGTAGAGAGCAGTGTCAATAGCTCCATCTCGGTAGAAGAGCCGTATCTTCCTCTTGAGTTGCCCTCTGACCTCTCTGTCCTGACGACACGCAGCCCAGCTGTCGGCACAAGTCAAAACCACGCTGCTGGAAGTCTCATCTCAAATACCTCAGATCGCACTGTTTTAGGCTTGAACTCGGACCCAGAGAGCATCAGTGGGGAAAAAAGTGGAGACAAGAAAGTAACGGGGCCTGGTGTGTCTCCATCTGAGAATCAGCTTGATGGTACAACTTTGGGAAACAGGGACGCACAGGTTTCAGAAGGTCACATGACTCCAGAGCAGTTTATTTCCAGCCCTGCCATTGTGGTTGAACCTCCTGCTAACCAGGATGCAAATAGGAGTTCTGGTACTTCAGGTTTGCCAAGTTCTTCCTCTGTGCCTCTTCAGAGTCAGAAGTACCTTCCAGCAGCGGCTGCAGGCAGTCCCAGTCCAGTTATTGGCTCTGGACCCTCCCAGGTTCATGTTTCCAGCCCAGCAGTCATCAAACCGGGTCCCGACAAGCTCATTGTGGTCAATCAGCAGTTCCAGCCACTCTATGTCCTTCAAACAGTTCCCAATGGGGTCACCCAGAAAATCAGTGCAACAGGAGTGATGGACACTTCCTCTCCAGCAGTGTTGAGTTCAATAACTCTTACCTCTGGGTTAAATGCTAGTTTATCTTCAGCCCAGCCGATATTTACTGCTGGTGGCAAAGTTCTAGGCACCATACCCCACCCCTCTCAGATTCACACCTTCACAGGCTCCACACAGGCAGGTTACCAGACTGGAATCCCCAGCACCACCTCTGGGCTGCTCATTGGTCTGCCCTCTCAGCCCCACGAGCAGTCCCAGATTCTGGTCTCAGAGGCTGGTAAACCGCAGGAGTTGAGACCTGGTGTGGCCATCGTTTCCAGTCCCTCCTCCATCACTCCTTCTCCTGCCATACTCGCCTCCGCTCACGGCAAGAAGAGGGCCATCTCTCGTCTGCCAAGAAAAAGCAAAAAAGTGGCTCGATCCCGCAGCCAGCCCACTCTGGCCCCCTCTGAATTAAGCCCCACTAACATGACTCTTGTCAACCTGTCTTCCCCTCAGATTGCCGCAAGTATTCCTGGCCAACCAGGTGGTCTGGTTGAGTTAGGCACACTCTCTGCCTCCCAACGCAAAGTTCCCAATATTATCAAGAGAACAAAGTCTGGGGGGGTTATGTACTTTGATTCAGCCACTCTTATGCAGCGACGAATTTCTGGTCCCGCCCAGCCCGGCATCCTGAATCATGATTCCTCTACTCACCTTCTGCCCTGCTCCGTCTCTGGTCTCAACCCCAGCCCGTCGGTGTTGAATGTTGTGTCTGTTCCTCCCAGTGGTTCTGCTGGTCTTCTTGCTCCAGGATCAGTGTCGCTCTCCACCTCTGTGCTGAGCTCTGCTGACATCACTGGCCCAATTAGTAACCTCCTTTTTAAAGCCAATCCACACGGTTTGGGCCTGTCAGATCAGCCAGTGGTCCTCCAGTCAACAGGGGGTGCTCCTCTGATGTCGCAGCTCAGCTCCTCTGTTCAGACATCCATAGCCAGCAGCATCTGTGTCCTACCCACCCAACAGACTATCAGCATGGCTGTCAACCAACATGGCGAGACAGAGTGCAGGAATGTCCACTTACAGCATCAGTCTCGGCCTGTTAGCAGTGCTCAGGCTGTGGACTCCAATCCTAACGTTACTTTATCTTCCAGTCCATCTACCCCTCTAAGATGTGCTAAAGGACGTTTTGTTGGAGTGCTCGCACAAAAACAGACCTTTGCACATTCCCAGAGCAGTAGGACAACGCCTATTTCTATATCATCAAATCAAAGACTAACTAACACCGCTACAGCAGTGTCCGCCACACTTTCTTATATGGACAAAAGCAAAAAGAAAGTGAAGAGGGGCCGACAGACTCCAAACATCAACAGTGGGAAAAAGCTTAAAGCCTGTCAGGTGGAGGATCATCAGAGCAACACTGAAAAGCAACTCCCTCTTTCAAACCCAAGGTGAGGCGCACATTTACACAAGTTGCTCTTATTTTGTTCAAGTCAAATTGAAATGTGCAGCTTTCTCTTAAATGTTAAAATGTTTTGTTGGAATATAGTTATGACTTTAAATAAGCACTTGTTCAACTTCTGCACAGCTCCAGGGAACTGAGCTCTCCTGAACCTATGGACACCGGCAAACCATCAGAAAAGACAACCAACAAGAGGTATGGGTTGCCTCGGTTACACACACATTTTCAAACTGATCATAAAAATAAAGCTCTAAATCTTTATTTGTATGTTCTTTAGTGTCATAGGTAAAAAGAAAACTCCTGAAAGTCGTGCGTTACCAGAGCAAATAGTAGGAAAGGACAAACCGCCTGCAGCTGGAGAAGCTGGATCTATTCCGGCTGCGTTACCACCTGACCAGGAAGGCAACAGCAGGGATTCTGGCATAGACAGCAAACCCAAAAAGGGCATCATCTTTGAAATCTGCAGCGAGGACGGCTTCCACATTCGCTGTGAGAGTATTGAAGGTGAGGCAAAATAACTAGTAACTTTATCCTTACAATATGTTACAAACTAATAAATCAGTATAAAAGCAAACAAGCATGCTTCACATTGTTAGCACAATGGGTCATGACAAAGTATGGGGTGTAAATCACCAGCTTTACCACAATACAATATTATATTGATTTGTTTGTATGATGATACGATTTTTCTCGATGTCACAAAGTCTGTCACGATACGATTTCGATTCTATTTGATTCACAAGTCTGTGATCGATATATTGCTATATCAAATGCCCATCTCATTTACATCCATCCATCCATTTTCGTCCGCTTATCCGGGGTCGGGCCGCGGGGGTAGCAGCCTAAGTAGGGAGGCCCAGACTTCCCTCTCCCCAGCCACATGGAGCAGCTCCTCTGGGGGAATCCCAAGGCGTTCCCAGGCCAGCCGAGAAACATAGTCCCTCCAGCGTGTCCTGGGTCTTCCTCTGGGCCTCCTCCCGGTGGGACATGCCCGGAACACCTCCCCAGGGAGGCGTCCAGGAGGCATCCTAACCAGATGCCCGAGCCACCTCAACTGGCTCCTCTCGATGTGGAGAAGCAGCGGCTCTACTCCGAGTCCCTCCCGGATGACTGAGCTTCTCACCCTATCTCTAAGGGAGAGTCCAGACACCCTGCGGAGAAAACTCATTTCAGCCGCTTGTATCCGAGATCTCGTTCTTTCGGTCACAACCCAAAGCTCATGACCATAGATGAGGGTGGGAACGTAGATCGATCGGTAAATTGAGAGCTTTGCCTTTTGACTCAGCTCTCTCTTCACCACGACAGACCGGTACAGCGCCCGCTTCACTGCGGACGCTGCACCTATCCGCCTATCGATCTCACGCTCCAGTTTTCCCTCATTCGTGAACAAGACCCCGAGATACTTAAACTCCTCCACTTGGGGCAGGACCTCCTCCCCGACCCGGAGAGGGCATGCTACCCTTTTCCGGCTCAAGACCATGGCCTCGGATTTGGAGGAACTGATCCTCATCCCGGCCGCATCACACTCGGCTGCAAACCGCTCCAGTGAAAGTTGTAGATCACGATCTGATGAAGCCAATAGGACCACATCATCTGCAAAAAACAGAGAAGCGATTCTAAGGCCACCAAAACGGATCCTCTCAACACCTTGGCTGCGCCTAGAAATTCTGTCCATAAAAGTTATGAACAGAATCGGTGACAAAGGGCAACCTTGGCGGAGTCCAACTCTCACTGGAAACGAGCCTGACTTACTGCCGGCAATGCGGACCAAGCTCTGACACCGGTCGTACAGGGACCTAACAGCCCATATCAATGGGCCTGGTACCCCATACTCCCGGAGTACCCCCCACAGAACCCCCCGAGGGACGCGGTCGAATGCCTTTTCCAAGTCCACAAAGCACATGTAAACTGGTTGGGCAAACTCCCACGCACCCTCCAGGACCCTGTTGAGGGTGTAGAGCTGGTCCAGTGTTCCACGACCAGGACGAAAACCACACTGCTCCTCCTGAATCCGAGGTTCGACTATCCGACGGACCCTCCTCTCCAGAACCCCTGAATAGACCTTACCAGGGAGGCTTAAGAGTGTGATCCCCTATAGTTGGAACACACCCTACGGTCCCCCTTTTTGAATAGGGGAACCACCACCCCAGTCTGCCAATCCAAGGGAACTGCCCCCGATGTCCACGCGATATTGCAGAGTCGCGTAAGCCAACACAACCCCACAACATCCAGAGCCCTAAGGAACTCAGGGCGAATCTCATCCACCCCTGGAGC
>JBBPBX010008540.1:47370-62280 GCA_038048925.1 Garcialebias charrua | reverse complement strand
CCCTGGAGTTTATCCTCAGGGTTCTACGGGAATGAAAACCAAGACCCACTTACCTTTGACTGGTACCAGTTTATAAACCAGGAGTTTTAACTGCTGCAGCTAAAAGAGAATTAAAACTGACTAAATAAACTAGTTTCTGAATCAAATCTCGTGTAAGATTTATAGTTTTTTTTTTCTTCTGGTACCTGCAAAGTCGAATCATCTCCAGTGTTCCCACTAAAGCTTTCTAAAAGTTCCAGTCAGCTGTTTCACCTTCTGACCTACAATTAATCTGATTTGAAAGTGATCACATGGTGCAGTTTATATCCTGATAGCTTTTCCACAGACCGGCAGCTGTGGTCGAGTGGTTGGAGCAGTCGTCCTCCAACGGGAGAGTTGGGGGTTTGATTCCACCAGCATGTTGACCTGCAGGACTGAACCCCTCGTTGCCTCTGAAGTGCGTCCCGTCCGTGTCTTAAGAGACGTTTAGATGGAAAAAAGAGAGAAGCTGCTGCTAAACGTGAAAAAATAAAAACGTCAAGAATAACTCGTGAGATCCGGAGCAGAACAGAACGAGTGGATCACCGATCCCTCTGTCGATCAATGTGATCATTATTGATCAGCAACTGATGGTTTGAGTGTAAAACAGTCTTAAAACCTGGAGGACCTCCAGTTTGACCTGAAGTCAACGAGCAGCTTCAGACCAGCTCTGACCTCGGTGTTGAACTTTATAAACTTTCACCACGACGAGACAAACATCCAGATGTTCCCTCAACATCGTCTTCCAGCTGTTTGTGCTTTCATCTAAAATAAAACTCCGACCTGCTGCTGGACAAACTTCATGTTTCAGTTTCATGGAAACAGAAGTTTTGACTTGTTGGGACAGTTTCATGTGAAGGACCCACAAGACTTCTGGACCAGAACCAGACCCCAGAATGCACTGCAGCAAACAGCTCCTCCAGCTGTCAGCACAGTGGTGGAGGCTGATGGTCTGGGCTCCTGTCAGTCACCGAGTGGACCAGGAACTCCTCTGCAGACAAAAGGGTTCTGGAGTCCAACAGTTGAAGCTTGGACCAAACTGGGTCCAACAGAACCATGATCCAGAACACAGCAGCTGATCTTCAACAGAACGGGTCAGAAAGAACAGAACCAAAGTTCTGCATCGGTCCAGAACCCGATCAAAAACACAGAGGTGGACCAAGTCCTCCAGAACCAGGAGACTGATACAGAACCGAACTGAGAGTTCTGCTGCTGGAGGTTCTACAGCTGCTGAATCAGAATCCGACATATTTTTAGACCAATTTTTGGCTCAGATATGACCGTTTTTCATTTAGTCAAAAAATGCAGTACCACTTTTGTCCGCTAGGCTACACCGACCGTTCCCACCTCATGTGTCCGACGGCAGCCTCCTCTGATCGGACTGACTCTGTCGCAGCCCGGCCTCCTGCTCTGGAGGTATGAACTACTGTGTGTTTGTTAGCAACGGGTACTATTTATCTACGGTAAATAACTCATGAACTACAGGACCGATTTTTATCAGACTTACAGAAAGTAATCACAACATGGACATTTACAAACTATTACCTGTATGAGACATTTGAGATAAAATTCAATGTTTTAGCTTTGTAAATGTGCAGCTGTTAGCTCCTTGTTTTTCCGGGTACTACCGGTATTTATCTAAATAAGTCATGAACTACCGGACAGATTTTTACCAAACTTACAGAAAGTAATCACTACATGGACATTTACAAACTGTTACCTGCATGAGACATTTGAGCTAAAATTCGATTTATTTATAATTTATTTTCACAGCGCACGCGACGGTTTGGAAGACCTCAAAGTGAAACAATTTAAATCCAGCTGATTCGACCATTTCGTGAATTTAATAATAATAATAATAATAATAAATTCAATTTATACCGCACTTTTCATTAATAAAAATCTCAAAGTGCTACAACAATAAAAACAAGTGATAAAATCAAATAAAATCAATAATGGTATTAACTAAGATTAAAAACAGAATCATGTGGAGGCAGAATAGGCCTGCTTAAAAAATAAATAAATAAATAAATAAAACAAGTGATAAAATCAAGTAAAATCAATAATACTATCAACCAAGATCAAAGATAAAATCATGCGGGGGCAGAATAGGCTTGCTTAAAAAGAAAAGTCTTTAAACCGCTTTTAAAGTCAACCAGTGACTGTGGAGCTCTCAGGCAGTCAGGAAGGGAGTTCCATAGGCGGGGGGCAGCCACACAGAATGCCCTGTCTCCCATGGTCCTTAATTTGGTTCGTGGAATGTGAAGTAGATTACTGTTCTGTGATCGTAGAGACCGGGTGGATGAATATGGTGCAAGAATGTCCTTTAGATAGTCAGGTGAAGTTCCATGTAAGCATTGATGTGTAATGAGAGCAGTTTTGTATTGAATTCTGTAGGTGACAGGAAGCCAATGGAGGTTATGGAGAATGGGTGTAATATGTTCAAATTTACGAGCTCTCAATAAAATCCTTGCTGCACTGTTTTGAATATATTGAAGTTTCTGAAGGTTTTTGCCAGGGATTCCAATAAACAGGGAGTTGCAGTAGTCGAGCCTGGAGGAGACAAAGGCATGGACGAGTTTCTCAGCATCGGAAAAAGTCAGAGATGGGCGAAGTCTGGAGATGTTTCGAAGATGGAAGAAGCAAGTTTTAAACATGTTATGTCTTAAAGAGCAGAGGAGGCTCGGACCATTTTTACGTATTTCTTTATTAAAGTAAGGAAACCGAGAGAGGCCAAAAAGAGCGTGAGTGCTTGCGCATCTCACTGAACTTGGACTGTACCAACTCCAGAAAACCATGGGGGTAAATACACCACATCATCCCCTTTTAAAAATGGAGCTAACATCTTGATCTATATCAACTAAAATATACTAAGGTCACTTATTCCAACTTAAATGCATTTCCCTGTAGAACTGAACAATTTCCCAAAAATGTACTTACTTAATAATCAGACAATATTATTATTATTTTTGCATCTAACTCAGATGTACCCCTTAATGTAACAAGAATAATAATAGAACATAACATGCATAACCGTCATGCCTAGATAAACACAAGCTATTCAAGATATCGTCTTGGTGTCTTCCGAGGTCGTGTTGAACGCCTCACCACCACTTGGGAATCTGAGGGAACAGGCAGTTGTATCCCAGAGTCCAGAGCACTTTGTTCAGGTGCAACTTTTACATCACTTTGCTCTTGTGCTGGTGTTTCAGGGTCATCTGTATCTGGTTCAACTACAGCTTTTGCACGAAGCTGATCCCCATGTCGCCTGTGCACAGTGTCCGAGTAGCGCTCTTTAACTTCATAAGAGACCGGACCAGTTCGTCTTACAACCTGTCCAGGTATCCACTTGTGAGTCCCTCCCCCTGTGTTGCGAAGATACACAGCATCATCCACAGAGAAGGAGCGATCCACAGCTGTGAAGTCATGCTGGGCTTTTTGTCGATACTGTTTTCTCCGAACTGTCTCCTTGGTGTTTGGTTTGATGAAATCCAATCTGGTACGAATGTGTCTGTGTAGGAACAATTCTGCAGGAGACTGACCCGTCGTGCAATTTGGTGTCACACGGTACCGTAGCAGAAACGAAGAAAGTTTGTCATCAACGTTGCCGGGGTGGTGTGCCAGTTTTTTCATGCCCACCTTGAACGTCTGCACATACCTCTCAGCCAACCCGTTTGTGGCAGGATGTCCCGGCGCACTTGTTGTGTGCAAAATGCCATTTTGCGTCACAAACGTTTGGAACTCCGCAGAAGTGAAAGTGGTAGCATTGTCTGTGACTATTTGCTCAGGAAGTCCATATGATGCAAACAGTCTCTTTAGCCTTGTCACTGTGGCCTGTGTTGTAATGTGTGGCATACGAAACACCTCCAACCACTTTGAATATGAGTCGACCACGATCATGAACATGTTACTGAGGAAAGGTCCAGCAAAGTCTATATGTAGTCTTTTCCAGGATTTTTCCATTTCCTCTGATGTCTTTCTCTTCACTGCTGCTTCACTTGTGGACACAGTCTTCTGAGTGTCTGGGTGTCCTGCAGCTTCATCTTCATCTGCGTTATGCTCCTTTGTATCTGAATCTTCTGCAGCTGCAGCCTTTGGTGGCCGTCCTCTTCGAGCAGGTCTCTTTGAAGCCGGCTCCTGCTCCTCCTGTTGCTCCTGCTCCTCCTGTTGCTCCTGCTCCTCCTGTTGCTCCTCCTGAGCATCATGTGGTTTCTTCTCTCTGAAGCTCTCCTCTTTTACATCCTCTGACTGGCTCACAGAGGGAGAACAACCTCTGTCTTTGTCTGGTTGTTCCTCATTTTGCTCTTGTTCATTATTCTGCCAGTTAAGCCGGAGTTTTGTCAACCAGTTCCTTCCACATAGTGAAGCACCATGTCCTTTAACAACCAACAATGGCAAATTTATGACTTGGCCTTCATACTCCACTTTTGCTACAAACTGTCCCAAAACACCAATACACCCACCATTGTAAGCTTTGAGTTTCACTTTAGCTGGCTGCAAGGGCAGGTGAGAGAACTTCTTTAAGTATGTAGGATGTGAAATGACACTCTTTGCCGCTCCTGTGTCAATTTCCATTTCTAAATCAACATTGTCAATTGCAAATGTTGCTTTATATCGTTCCTCATCCTCAGTATTAACAGTCAAAATGGCTAACTCCTCTTCGGGGTCTGCCTCAGCTGTCACATACTTTGTCTCTCTGCTCTCGAGTGTCTCTGTCTGCAGTCTCCATGTTGAGTGCAATTTCCACAGCTTTTGCAAAGGTCAGCCGGTCCTCTGAAAGTAACCTCCTCTGGCACGCTTCGTTTTTTATTCCACTTACGAACCGATCCCTCAGTGCAGAATCCAGCGACGCACCAAAATCACAGTTAGCTGCTTGTTGTTTGAGCTCTGCGACATACTGGGCGACAGTCTGACTCGCCTTCTGGTTGCATCGATTAAAACGGAAACGTTCAGCAACTAATAAGGGCTTGGGTTCATAGTGTTCTTTCAAAATGTTCACAATTTCGCCAAAAGTCTTGTCTTTTGGTTTTTCAGGCTGTACCAAGTTTCGTAAAAGTCCGTATGCTTGAGCACCCATTACACTTAGCAACACCGCCACGTGCTTTTCTTCGTCAATGTCGTTAGCTTCCAGGTACTGCTCTAGCCGCTCGATATAAGCTGTCCACGGCTCAGCCTCTGGTCTGAAGTCATCTATTTTGCCAACTTGAGCCATTGTACTCACTAGTACTGACACTTGACGTCGTCTCTCCCCAAAAAGAAGAAGGAAAAATATATCCTCGTCGCCAGTTGTTATGTCTTAAAGAGCAGAGGAGGCTCGGACCATTTTTACGTATTTCTTTATTAAAGTAAGGAAACCGAGAGAGGCCAAAAAGAGCGTGAGTGCTTGCGCATCTCACTGAACTTGGACTGTACCAACTCCAGAAAACCATGGGGGTAAATACACCACAAAACAGATGCTTAATGTGAGTTTCAAATGTAAGATGAGAGTCCATTTTTATTCCAAGATTTGTAACAGAGGTGGAGAGGGGGATGTCTTGACCAGAGAAGGAGATTGTTGTTAAAGTTGATGTTTGTATCTGGTGAGGGGTGCCAATCATTATGGCCTCAGTCTTGGAGCAGTTTAATTGAAGAAAGTTCTGATTCATCCATGCCCTTATTTCCTCCAGGCAGGCAGAGAGGGCAGTGAGTGAAGATGGAGATGGGGATGATGAGGATGATCCAGTCCTGATGTAAAGCTGTGTGTCGTCGGCATAGCAGTGAAAAGAAATGTTGAACTGATTAATAATTTGACCTAAAGGCAGCATGTAAAGGGAAAACAGCAGGGGCCCCAGAACTGACCCTTGAGGGACACCACAGGAGACACCGACTGTCTGGGAAGTGGCATTGCCAAGACTAACGCATTCCAGCCTATCGGAGAGGAAAGATTTGAACCAGTCCAGGACAGTGTCACAGAGACCGACCTCCACATGAAGACGGTGGAGGAGAATATTATGGTCCACAGTGTCGAAGGCTGCAGTGAGGTCAAGGAGGACAAGGACGGAGGGAGAGCCAGTGTCAGCAGCCATGAGGATATCATTTGTAACTCTCAGTAATGCAGTCTCAGTACTGTGAGCTGCTCTGAATCCAGACTGAAACTTCTCGTACAGAGAGTGTTGCTGTAGGTGGTCCTGCAGCTGAGCAGCAACTGCTTTTTCCAGCACTTTGGACAATTTATTAAGGAACGGTTAAGCTCAGAAACACTTTTGCTATAATGTCAGCTAAGAAATATATTTTTTAAGCGTTTATTTTGCTAAATTTGAAAGAAAATGCTGCGGTCCCACCCGGGCGGGTGCTCGTAGCGAAATTATTTTTTTAATCCAGCTGATTTGACAATAACGTGCATTTATTAAGGAAAAGTTCAGCTCAGACACATCTTTGCTATAATTTTCAGCAAACAAATAATTGTTTTTACCGTGTTAATCTTGTAAAGTCCTTCCGTGCTCGCTCTCTCCTGTGGCCGCCATTTTCAGCAGGGCAAATGAGGCGCTGACACGTCGCGGTGACGCATAATAGATGCGACTTAAATAAAGATGCAACACGTTTATGGATTTTTGCAATTTAGTGCCAATAATTGGACAAAGCGACTTATGGAGAGGTGAGACTTATCAGGTGGAAAATACGGTACGTTAGTGCGCTAGCTTAAGCCCGAGATACACTGAAGCAGACTCCGTATACGCGTGTATACGCACGCCGCTGCTACACTCGGCTTTCGTTCTCGCGTAGATTCTCGTGTTTTCGCTCCAAATTCTAACGTCATTTCCTCCGTACCGTCACTTCCGATCGTCACTTCCGCTAGTTTTTCGCTCCAAACGCTCGCGTTCTCCTTGTTGTAATATGAGCAGCTGAGCACGGAGTGCTTTTCCTGCAGCCCACAGCCCACCAGGGAATATATAAAACATCGCGCACCCAGGTAGGACCTGAATTCATTCATTTCATTCATCGAGTGAACGGAGGAAGAAGCGGTTACTTGACTTTAGGCAAAAAAACAAAAGAAAAGGCCCGATCAGCGATAAAAAAGAGGAATTTATTTCATTTGTGTAACATACAAAACAGTCCGGCGCCGGGGAAGTTTAGGTCAGACACCGCGCATCGCGTATGCGAATCGCGTATGCGTAGTAAAAAAATACTTTTGCGCGTACTTGCCCTGAGGGGCTACGCGGGGCTAC
This sequence comes from Garcialebias charrua, assembly GCA_038048925.1. NCBI lineage: Eukaryota > Metazoa > Chordata > Actinopteri > Cyprinodontiformes > Rivulidae > Garcialebias > Garcialebias charrua. The sequence continues at coordinate 55,057 of JBBPBX010008540.1, read as the reverse complement.
GCTGCGTACGGGGCGTACGTACGCTGCGTATTGGCGTATCGTGAGGACGCTCGAGTGTATCTCGAACTTTAGCGCTTACAAGCTAGTGCAACTTCCCGCTACGAAAGTCCAGTCAATGAGAAATTATACAGTCTACCACACCTCTGACCCCCCCCTTCAAAAAACCTTTCAGAATCTAGAGAATTCACATAAAATGACATTTGACTGTAATCGGTGAATTTCGCCGAAAAGCGACCAGTTTACAGGTGTTGACTTGTCAAGTTGAAGAGACGTTACGGTGTAACGAATGTGTAAGGAATGTGTATGGCATGAGGTTGGCTGTTGTATCATGTAATAGGAAAACGTGGCTATAATGACACATTTAAAAAAAGTTCAAGACAAAAACAACTGGACTTTATTTATTATACTATACTTAATACTTTGTTTTTTTTTTCTTGCACTTTTTAGAATTCATCGATAGCTACATCGATGTAGCCATCTAAAAGATAGAGAACAATTTGTTCAGATAGAGGAAAAGAGATCAAACCTATGTAAGATCACATGTGGAGTCCCACAGGGTTCAATACTTGGTCCAAAATTGTTTAATCTGTATTTTCATTCAACCTTTATACAGGCTATCCTCGTTGAGCCACGGTATGTGAATGATTTAGTGATGGTGTCTGGACTTCTTAAATGTATACTTTTTGCTGACGATACTGATTTAAATCAAATGTCTGAGTGTTTAAATATGGAGTTTGTTAAATTACAAAATTGGTTCAAATTAAACAAACTGTCATTAAACTTAGATAAAACTAATTACATGTTTAGTAAAAAAATAAAAACTACAGGTTTTTCTCTTAAAATTGATGATGTTGAAATAACCAGAGCAAGTGAAATGAAGTTCTGGGAGTGGCGATAGATGATAAGCTCACTTGGAAACAGCATATTAACTTGGTTAAAACGAAGATATCTAGATCCACAGCTGTGTTGTATAAAGTTAAGGATTTATTGAATGAAAGATCGTTGTATTTGCTCTAATGCAATACAGTAGTTGTTCAACACTTGATTTATTGTGTGGTTTGGGGAAAGGCATGTAAAACCTTAACGAACCCTATATTTTACAAAAAAAGAGCCGTGAAAACTATTGTAGGAAAACCTTACTGCCATCCATCAAATATATTATTTAAGCAACTTCTGTTACTTAAGTTTTATGATTTGGTGAATTACAACATTTTGTTGGTAATGTATATACTGGTAGCTCAAAAAAAAAATTGCCTCTAAATGTTCAAGTAAATTTTGTAAAAAGAACGAGCTGTTACAACCTGAAAGGAATGGAGATTTTTACAAAGCCAAAATACAGAACAAGTTTGAAAGGACGGTGTGTATCAATACAAGGTGTTGACTTGTGGAATAGTTTAGAAAATGAAATTAAAACTACTAACTCACTTATAGTCTTAAAAAAAAAGATTAAAGCTAATATGTTAATTAAATACTAAATATTCAAATTGTCACATTGTATTAAAATTTAAATGTGTATTCAAATTGTGTAAACTGCTTAAAAATTTGTAGTCTTGGTTGAGTTGTTTTTATTGATCTCGCTTTTTTTATGGTTTTGGAAAAAAGGGGCAGGCAAAATAAGATTTTTTTTCTTCTGTCTCCTTTCATTTTGTTTTTTTCCTTTCCTTTTATTGAAATATGTAAAAGTTTTTTTCTTTATAAAATGTATTGTATTACTGTATTATATTCTTTATTCATTTCAAAGTTCAAATTTAAAACATAAAAAACTATTTACAATTCCACGTAAATAAAAAATCAAACATTACATGAAATGAAGCAGAAGATAAAATCTTATTATGTATGCCCTTTTTTAACAAAAATAATTCAAACAATAATCAACAAAAAATATTACACAATAAATAACTCATACTTTATCATTGATAAATTTTGAAACAAATTACATTTGTCCAAAAATCTAATTTTATTCATTTTTTAAAATAAAGTCATTGTTTTTGCAACTTTCATATCGTTTTCTAAACCATTCCATAAATTAAAGTAGACCTACTCTTAAGACTAGTTCTATGTTGTGACATAAAAAAAATATCTGTACCCTTAAGATTGTAATTACTCTTGTCTATTAACAAAAAACGTTTAGATATTTGAGGGCAATGTGAAGTTCTGTGCCTTGTATAATATTATTCAGTAATTTTGATTTGCAAAACAAAACATTTGATGGATGGTAATGCTTTCTAGTGATCCTTATAGCTCTTTTCTGTAAAATAAAAATGGTTTATAGTTTTGCATGCTGTACCCCAAACCTCAATGTAAAATGAATTTTTTTTTTTTTTACCATGTCCTGGATGACTGAGAATCTTCACTAGCTATTAATGACTCAATCAGCTTGCCATACACTCTCCACCTTCATTCTGTTTGGTACAGTCAAAATGGCTGTACCACCCCGGTGAATTTGACCATTAAAGTGCATTTACTAAGCAAATGATAGACTGAGACACATCTCTGCTATAATTTCGAGCTAACAAATGATTGTTTAGGTGCTTTTCTGGTTAAATTTCAGAGAAAAAGCTGCGTTCCTGCTTCGTTTTGCAGACATGACAATAAGTCTCTTGGCTGTTGCCGAAGCCAGTCTAAGAATCTGGCGTCTTCTCACCAGAGGTCTGAAAACACGTTTCCCCATGACGGCTCTGGAAACTCTGTAGGAGCGAACTCGCACTGACCGACGATATGACGCCATTGATTTAGCTTAGGTCCTACTCGGACATAAAGTTAGAAAAGATAAATTCACAGGATTTTTTTTCGCCGATAGAGGTTTTTTTAAAAACTAATACCTCGTCAGATGACGTTTATTACTTTTTAATGGCCGTAATTTGCGTTAATTTTATTTACTACCTTTTACAACCCCGCGATTCATCACACTGTGAAAACACGTCAACGCTCCACATTAACCCGTCCAAGTTCTGCTGCAGGTCTGAGGCCGACGTCGTCTGGGAGGCAGCGCGACGACCGACTGGTCCGAGCGGCCATTTTGTGAAAGAATTTCAACGAAGGAGCCCGACGAGCTCCACTTCATGTCGGAACCAGTTTAGAAACAACTCCAGAACCTCAAAATGGACTTTTTTCTTCTTCCTACGAACAAAAACTTTATTTAAAAAAACAGAAATACACCGGATGGAAAATGTTAAGATTTTATTTACAAAGTCCTTTTTGTATGTTTTTATGTATTTAACTTACAGAAAGTAACAAAAAATAAAAAAAAAGCAAACAATCTAAACACGTCAGGCGTGAAGAAACATCTGGATCTCCACGGAAACTGAGAAAAGTCGGAGGGAAAGGAGACGTTTCCTAAACATAAACACGTAAACAAAACAAAAAAATCTGGAACAACAAAAAAACAATTCTTTTAAAAAGCTTTGCTGCCAAAAACAAAAACAACAGTTTGCCCTGAGCGCGCTCGGATAAAACGAGGAGTCGAGGTTTGAAGTGGACTCTTTTTTTTATATACTTCTCTTAAAAAGCTTCACGTTTGCCCCGGGTCCAAACGGACCCGACAGACTTCCTGGTGCTGACCCAGCACAGACACTTACAGAAAATAAAAAACAACAAGTTTAAAGTTGGGATGACTTCAGTTTCTGTTTGTCCAGGTAAAAAAAAATAAAGTTTTGACGTTTTGAATTCAAAAATCTGTAAAATGCATAAAGAAAACTCTGCTTCTGATCTAAATTCATGTTTGTGAACAAAACGATTCAGAGAATAAAGGAGGAGGAGCTAAGATTCAGAGAAGGAGGAGGAGCTACGATTCAGAGAATAAACTGTGAGTTTGGAGTTTTTTTAAGAAAAGACATTTTTGTTTTTATTCCTGAGTTTAGAAACAAAAAGTCAAGACGGTGAAAACATTTGAGGTCGTCGTGCAGATGAAGAAACGTCTGATGAGGGGAAATTAAAAAGATGTGGTTTGTGGCAGGAAGCTGCTGAGGACAGAGAGACGCAGAGGAGGAGGAGCTAGAGGGGACACAGGGGGCGGGGCTTAATCCTCGTCTTCATCGTCCTCGTCGTCCGGCTCCCTCTTCCTCTTCTCTCCTTTGGCCGGAGACGAATCCTCGTCTGAGAAAAAAAAAAAAAAAAAAAAAAAAAACACGACTTCAGCTTGTGGCAACAGAACCAGAACCAACCGGTCTGAACCAGAATCGACCATCTGAACCAGAATCGACCGGTCTGAACCAGAATCGACCATCTGAACCAGAATCGACCGGTCTGAACCAGAATCGAACATCTGAACCAGAACCGACCATCTGAACCAGAATCGACCGGTCTGAACCAGAACCGACCGGTCAGAACCGATCAGCTTCAGGCGCTGAACTCACTCTTTTAACTCGATGAAAGTCGGTTCTCAAACAAAACTTTAAAACATCGTCTGGTCTTAAAAAACAGACTTCGGTTGTTTTTCCAATAAAAATTTACTTTAAAGTTTTACACTTGGAAAAATAATTAAAATATATTAGAAATGGCCTTTTTGATTTAAAGTGTCCAGAATCAATGAGGGTCCTCATCAATGAGGACCCTCATCAATACGCATACCGTGAGAACCGATCAACAGAGGACGCCATTTCTTCCGTGGTCCACACTGCTCTCACCCACCTGGATCAGAAGGACTCATACGTGCGTCTGCTCTTTGTGGACTTCACATCTGCCTTCAACACCATGATCCCCCAAACTCTGATAGACAAACTATCTACACTTGGACTAAGCCCCTCTATTTGTAACTGGGTACTAGACTTCTTAACAGACAGACCACAGTCCGTGAAGATCCACAACTTCTCCTCCTCCACCATAACCCTCAGCACTGGCTCTCCTCAGGGATGTGTGCTGAGCCCCCTTCTGTTCACTCTGCTCACATATGATTGTACAGCCACACTTCCAGGCTGTCATATTGTTAAGTTTGCAGATGATACAGCGGTGGTGGGATGCATCACAAACAATGATGAGTCCAGCTACAGACAGGAGGTGGAACATCTGGAGAGCTGGTGCAAAGAGAATAATCTTCACATGAATGTGAAGAAGACAAAGGAGATGATTGTGGACTTCAGAAGGAACAAACACACCCACGCCCCACTGAAAATAGGTGGATCTGCAGTGGAAGTGGTCTCCAGCTACAAATACTTGGGTGTACACTTGAATGATAACCTCAGCTGGAGCAACAACACCACCAGCCTGATCAAGAAAGGTCATCAGAGACTCTACTTCCTCAGACGGCTGAGACGAGCTGGTCTGAGCAGCCCAGTTCTCACCTCCTTCTACAGGTGTGCAGTGGAGAGCATCCTGTGCTCCAGCATCAACGTGTGGCATGGAGGCTGCACAGTTGAAGAAAGAAAAGCTCTGCAGAGAGTGGTGAAGGCTGCACAGAAGTCTGTTGGAGTCAGTCTCCCCACCATCACAGACATTTACACCTCTAGATGCAGGAAAAGAGCCACCTGTATCATGAAAGACCTCACTCATCCAGCACACTCACTCTTTGCCCCACTCCCCTCAGGACGGAGGTTGAGGAGCATCAAGTGTAGAACCACTAGACTGAGGAACAGCTTCTACCCTGAGGCTGTTAGACTCATGAATAAATAAAAATAAAATTAAAATAAACACTGCAAAATATCACATCATGCTGATGCTGATCTGTTTTCTTGTTGCTGTGTTCATCTGTGTTCATCTGTGACCATCTGCTCATACAAACTCATGTTCGTGCTGCTGTTTATTCCCACTATATTAGGCTTAGTGTATTACTAGTTGATGTTTTTCTTAGTTAATTCTAGATGTTATTACTGTTTTTCTCTTTCATTTGTTGTTGGATGTAACTGGGACCTCGTGTACATAATCTCGTTTTCATCACATGTACCACATGCGGTGCAAATGACAATAAAGACTCTCTGACTCTCTGACTCTGACTCAGAACTCTGTTAATGATGTTCTCACTCCCTACTCGTCATATATTGATGCTTTGGGTCAGGGTCCCTCCGCGTCATCGCCCCTTCTCGTCATTAGTTGGCGTGCAGGGTGCTCTCATTGGTTTGTTTTGGGTTTAAGGGTCAAATAAAAGGTGAATGGTTAAGGTTAGGGTTTGTTATCAGGTTAGGCTTAAGGTTTATCTTTAGACAGAAAATCCATCCTGTTGCTAAAAATAAGTACGGTAGATATGAAAGTGCTTCACTATCCAAACCGGAAGAGAAGATCACAGCAGAACATTCAATGAGAGCACCCTGCACACCAATTAATGATGAGAAGGGGCAACCCGACACGTCAAGTGTGTGACGCGGAGGGACCCTGACCCAAAGCATCAATATATGACGAGTAGGGAGTGAGCAGCTGAACTGATCATTTATTAAAAATAATTAAAGTGATGATCCATCAGGACTCACCCTCGTCCTCCTCGTCTTCGTCGTCGTCCTCACTGTCCACGTCTCCGTTCAGCTCGGCGTCCTGCAGAGACAAACACTTTTCAGCTCGTTGATGGAACCCCAACAGAACCCGTGTGGGTCCAGGTCCAGACACCAGCTCCCTGCTGGACCCAGAACCAGAGAAAAGAAAAACTGCAGCTTCAGTTCTGGAGTCGCAGCCGATCTGTCTTCACAGGTCGTCACCTCTGCAGCCGCCCCAACATTGACGACGTCGTTCAAGTGTTTTAACAGAAAACTCCAGTTTTTAATATTTACATAGATGTAGTTTTATTTACAGACCCAGAACCATTTAAAAATAAAGACAAAGACTTACAAAATGTTTACAGGTAGTCCCCGACTTACGAACGAGTTCTGTACCTACGGGCCGCTCGTATGTCGAAAATTCGTAAGTAGGACCGCAATTTTTTTTTATTTTTAATAAATGAATACATGTACAGTACTATACAGTCACCAAGCACTTGGCCTATCCTAACACAGTTTTTAAAGATGAAGGAGTGAGTTGAATTGTCTCCCTCCTCCCTGCAGGCTCCATTCACATAAAGGGAGCTAGCACCCTTTATGTGAAAGGATCGTACATACGAGGGATCGTTTATGTGAAAGGATCGTAGAAACCAGCTGTCTCTGAGGGCGCGCACCACGATGTGCCAGAAACTTCCAGCGGACTTTGAGGAGAAGGAAGATGAAGACTTTGAAGGTTTTGAATAGTGTAAATAGTAGTGTAAATAATTTGTTTGAATAAAAACTGTAAACGGTATCTGTTTCTGTCATTTTTATGGGCGGGGTGAGCGTGTATTAATTTTAAAGCCGCTGTATTTATGTTGTTGTAACCGTCAAAGTGCATTTATTAACAAAAATTAAACCGAGACATGTTAACATATATATTCAGCTAACAAATATATATATTTTTAGGCGTTTCTGTACGGTAGTTTAATTTTAATTAAATTCAGTTCTTGCTGCAAACCGTTTCTGTGTACGCGCATCATGTTTACATTTTAAATTCAGCTGATTTCAAAGTCAAAGTCAACTTTATTGTCAGAAATGCAATATGTACAGGACATACACAGAATTGAAATTGCGTTTCTCTCAGTCCCTCAGTTGTAATCATTTATTAACAAAAATTAAACCGAGACACGTTAACATATATATTCAGCTAACAATTATTATTTTTTTAGGTGTTTCTGCACGGTAGTTTAATTTTAATTAAATTCAGCTCGCGCTCCAAACCGGGCCTGTGGGCCTGTTGTGTGTGT
>JBBPBX010008540.1:0-40697 GCA_038048925.1 Garcialebias charrua | reverse complement strand
GTGTGGTTATTTGAGTTTCTTTCCGATTGATTCTGCAATGTTCTTATGTCTATTTTTTGTACTTCATTGTGTGTGTTGCCTGTTATTTGTTTGTTTGTACAGCACTTTGGTTGGCCATGTCGCTGTTTAAAGTGCTCTATAAATAAAGTGGTATGGTATGGTATTAATTCAGCAAATGTGTGCTCTTACAGTTTCCTTCTGCTAATTCCAACAGTGTTTCAGCTAATTTAACTGTTTTGTGTTTTTCAGTTAACTTTCACTTTCCTGCTCATATCAGCTTCTTGAGCTCCATTTGTTTTCTTACAGCTTCAGTTCAGTCATTTTTAGATAAATTTAGCAAAAAAAATTAGTCTGGTAGCCAAGAATGATCCAATGAACCATATACCGTATTCGTCGGTGTATAATACGGTGTATAATACGCTTTGTCCAATTTTTGGGAATAATTCATAAAAATCTGTACATAATACGCTTCGGTGTATAATACGCGCTGCTGTGACAGTCTTTTTCATGGCCACTAGATGGTGCCAAACCCTCCCCAACGCCGACGTAACGCGTCACCGCTGACGTTACGCGTCACCGATGAGACAACCCGGAAATGCGGTCCATTGTGCAGCGCGAACTGAATTTCATTAAAATTTAACTACAGAAACGCCTAAAAATATATTTGTTAGCTGAATATATATGTTAACGTGTCTCTGTTTAATTTTTGTTAATAAATTATTACAAATCAGCTGAATTTAAAATGTAAACAACACGATGCGCGCACACACACAACAGGCCCACAGGCCCGGTTTGGAGCGAGAGCTGAATTTAATTAAAATTAAACTACCGTACAGAAACACTTCAAAAATATATATTTGTTAGCTGAATATATATGTTAACGTGTCTCGGTTTAATTTTTGTTAATAAATGATTACAAATGAGCTGAATTTTGAACGTAAACAACACGATGCTCGCACCCAGAAACGGTTTGCTGCGCAGCAAGAGCTGAATTTAATTAAAATAAAACTACCGTACAGAAACACCTAAAAATATATATATTTGTTAGCTGACTTTATAGCAAACGGTCTCCTGAGCTTAACTAAATGTGAAATCAGCTGGTCTGAGCTGGATTTTAAAAAATAGTTTGCCGATTTATTTCTTTAAATTTAGCTAAATAAACGCTTAAAAATATATTTCTTACCTGACTTTATAGCAGACGGGCTCCTGAGCTTAACCAAATGTGAAATCAGCTGGATTTAAAAATCCGTGGTGTGGTTTATGAGTGGTATCTTGCAAACAAAAACAGCGAACCTCACAGCTAATTGCGGCTACCGGTACATCCAGAGCAAGGAGCGGGCAGCGACAGAGTCAGTCCGACCAGAGGAGGCTTTTTTCGGACACATGAGCTAGAAACGTCTGGAAGTGGCCCTCTTCCTCTTCGCTCTCTGAGTCCTCTGCTGCTGCCCATAGCGCCCATAGCGGCCGAAACTGGTACTGCACCATTTTTGGCCAAAATGAAAAACTGAGATATCAGAGCCAAAAATGGGTCTAAAAATATGGGAAAAAAATCCATAGATAATACGCTTCGGTGTATAATACGCAAATGAGCAATAAAAGAGCGTATTACACCGACAAATACGGTAGTATACAAATATGTTTTTATGCAGTGTTTTCTTAAAAATAAGGTTTTAATTTCCTTTTTTTTCCTCTCAGTCATTGCTGTTTAATTCTTTTACAACTGGTATATATATATATATATATATATATATATTTTTTTTTTTCATTTGTATGTTTGTTTGTTGGTCACTTTTTCTTTATATTTTTCTTTGTTTTGATCTGGTATAACACATTTTATTTTACTAACCCCTGTATAAAACAAGTTTTATTAATATATTTATTTTTAATTTAGTTAAACTGTGTGCCAAAGACACATCATCTGCATTAAAAACACTTAAAGCACTAACTTATCTCTAAATCCATTCGTTTTTACACAAATCTAAATACACCATTTGTAAAGCAGTTGACTTCTCTGTTCATCTCAAGTCCAATCCATCATTAGGAACACTTCTGTTCAACCAGCACCGCAGTTAATGCTGCTTGTGGATTTTTCTGTTTAATCTTCTGGTCTAAACCTTTTCACGTGTTCCTTCAGGGGGCTGTGCCGCAATGAGAAGTAAAATCTGAGAAAGGGGGAGTAGCAGTGTTCTCAGCCAGCAGTGTGCTTTTCAGAGCAAAATGACTTTTCCAAAATAAATAGATCTGTGTCACAGACTGCCAGGAGAGAGAAAAGTCCTCGGTTCAATAATTAATTCCTGAGTCGAGGGTTTTGGAGTGCCACTGATTGGGCTGATATTTTTTAATTCTGTTATGATACAAAGGAGGCCGTTTGAAGTAATTTGTCCCAGAGAGAGCGGCTTGGAATACCATACATGCTTTGATTTAGCAAAGCAAATTTAATTTTGTTTGCTTTATGCAAACCAGCCGGGGCCATGGGGCTTTCTCTGATTCCACCAGAGGGGTGATGGTAGTGGTGCTGATGATAGAGGTGGGGGAGTGCACACAACAGAAGCACACTGCTGCCGCTAATATGTAACGCAGAACGTGCACTCACACACACAAATACATGCAGTGAGCAGCAACAGTTCAAAAGTACAAAGCTTGTTCCCCACATGCACACACTCACAGTCCAATTCCTTTGAAATCAAAGCTTAAAATAATTGTTTGTGCATTGTGTTTTGTTTTATTACATCCTTCTAATTTTAGTGTTTCCGGTGTTATGCCCATCAAGTTGTTTTAGCTACCTCTTCTTGGTGCTTGCCATGGTTTTGTTTAGTACTACTAATTAGTGTCGTAGTACTCGAGACTGGTCTTGGTCTTGAGACCGGTCTCAAGACCACTTTTTGATGGTCTTGGTCTTGTCTCGGACTCAACTGCATTTGGTCTCGGTCTTGTCTCTGTCTCGGACATTGAGGACTTGGGATTTTATTTCAAGACCAGTCAAGACCACAACTGTGGAAATATCACTAAACTGACATAATATTTTCCAGTTTATCTAAAAAAGCTAAGTCTGGTCCTCTGGACATTCAAAAAACAAAACAAAGTAAAAAAAATTGTAGAATGGTTTCGTCTTTCGTCCGAAAGACTTCCTCAGTCAACGAAACGTTTCTACAGTTTTTTTGCTTTGTTTTGTTTTGTTTTTTGAATGTCCAGAAGACCAGACTTAGCTTTTTTAGATTTTTCTAACTGGATTATTGAGCATGCATCAGGGTATTGTCCAGTTTATTTGTTAAAATCTTTGTTTTCATTGGATGCAAAATGTACTGATTCAAATCCAAGTGATAACACGACTCATTGCTAAATACATGTTTTTTTTTTACCTCTGTCACGCCCACCCTCTTTCACTTGCACACGTCACTCCCAGTGTGGCCAGATTGGGTGGTTTACTGCCAATTGGGTAGTTTTCATTCTGATTTTGCTGGGAACTCTGGTCAAATTTGGTTGGATTGTTGAGTTTTGCCACATATTGTTAAATTACCTTGGCTTGTACTGATGTGCGTTCATGTTCAAACAATAAATATATGTAACAATATATTGACTGAGCAGATTTTTGTGTGATGTGGCAGTTTTTAACAGATTTTTGGGCTGGAAGACCTTGACTCTATCTGGCAACACTGGTCACTTCAAGAAAGTGAGAAGTGATTGTCTGAGGGCAGGAGAAGATGTCTGCCATGTCATCAGTTATAAAATTTGGCTATTTAAATCACAAACAATATATTTGTAACTAATATCCATTTATGTAACTTTTTAGGTGTATATCTACTACTTTATTGAAAGTACCACTGTGCAACTACAGGTAGTCCACGACTTACGAATGAGTTCTGTTCCATTCCTACGGCTGTTCGCATGTGGAAAATCGCCGTAAGTCGGAAAACACACTAGCCGCCACTTATACACGTAAATGTATGTACTGTACAGTTACCAAGCACTTCGCCTATCCTAACACAGTACCCTACATATTATCAAAAAACACATACAGTACATTTGGAGCATAATGAAGGAAAAAATTAGTAAATTTCTTACTGTGAGCTGGTCAAGCCTGTCTCCGTCTTTTAGCATGTTAGCTCGTTGCACGTCCAAGCTCTGCAGCTCCTGCTGCTTCACGTGGTCCAAACTGTTTACAGGAAGGCATGTTAGCATGTTAACTCCATACATTTGGAGCCATAATGAAGGGAATAAGAGTTAATAACTTACTGGGAATCGTTTCTCCGCGGTGTCCCTCCAACAGGCTGCGCCGTGTTAGCATGTTAGCCCGTCCAACAGGCTGCGCCGCGTTAGCATGTTAACCCACTCCAACAGGCTGCGCCACGTTAGCATGTTAACCCACTCCAACAGGCTGCGCCACGTTAGCATGTTAGCCCCTCCAACACGCTGGCTGTGTCTCAATTCAGGGGCTGGGTCCTCATGAGTGCGCATTTGTCGGCCGCATACGTCATTGCCCCGCGCGGAGGACTGTCCCAATTCGAAGACTCCTCCTCATGCGGCCGAGGAATGCGGCCTACTTCCTGCCGAAATCGAAGGATGCATCCGTGGAACCTTCAAGACGGAGGCTATCCCAGAATTCATAGCGCCAGCAGAGATTTCGCGGGGGGTGGGACTTTCTGCGTGCAGGGTCGGGGCTGCTGCGTGTTGTTGAGTCATCAGCTCGTTCTGACAACAACCTCAGCGCGAATATTCATTCAACCTTTATTTAGTCATCTCAAACAACCTCAGCGCGAATATATCTCATTAAAATTTAACTACAGAAACGACAAAAAAAATGTGTTAGCTGAATATATATTAGTGTTTCTGAGTTTACTGTTTTTGAAGAACTGATTACAAATCAGATTATTTTACACGTGCGTAGCAAGGATTTTCTGAGGGGCGATCTGTTAAAACCCAGAGTGGACCTACAAAAAGCAAGTTGTCCAGTAGCTCAATTGGTTAAGCATCCCGCGGTTGGCACAGAGAGCTTTTTCTCGAAGCTGGTTCGAATCTCACTCGATACGGTTAAAACTTATTTTACGTTTGTCTTTTATTGGATAAAAAAAGAAGGAGTTTCACAAACTCCTTCTTTTTAATCTCAGTCCTCATTTTTTTAGCCAATAAAAGACAAACGTAAAACAAGTTTTAACCGTACCGAGTGAGATTCGAACCAGCTTCGAGAAAAGCATCTCTGCGCCAACCCGAGGATGCTTAACCAATTGAGCTACTGGGCAACTTGCCTTTTGCAGGTCCACTCTGTTTTTTAAACGATTGCCCCTCAGAAAATCCTTGCTACGCACGTGTAAAATAAGCTGATTTGTAATCAATTCTTATTTCTTAACAACAGTAAACTCAGAAACACTAATATATATACAGGTGACCCCCGATTTACGAACGAGTTAGGGAGATAAGAACGGTTCGCAGCTCGATTCTGCCGTAGCTAGGGGGTGAAAATTATTTAAAAATTTTTTTATCATGCTAACGGAGCGCGCGCACACATTTAAGCATGTACAGTAGTGTACTGTAATGTTAAACATTGCTATTCACATTTACAGAATAAATAAAAATATATTTTCTTACTTTGAGATGGTCAAAGCCGACATCTTAGGTTGCCATGCGTTGATTGTTTTCGGGCCGAGCAGCGCGGGGGCCGGCGAGCCACCGCAGCTGCTCCAGACCTGTGTTAGCTAGCTGGCTAGCTTCTGCTAGCCAAGCCATGAGCTGGTGTTGGAGCGGCGGCGCGATCAATCTGCAGCTGCTGCTCCAGCCTGAGACGTCCACAGAGCTCACAGAGCGATTCCAGCTAGTAATTAATCCATATGATGCGATCCTGGTCACCAGTGTTCAAAAGGCCGGCTCCCGTGTTAGCTCCCGTGTTAGCTTCTGGAGCTAGCCAGGCCGGAGGTGTAGCCAGGCCGGCCGGAGGTGTTCGCGCGGCGGCCTGGCACGATCGGCGATAAATCCGCTGCTGCCTGAGACATCCACAAAGTTCACAGAGACGTTTCCAGCTCGTAATTAATCCATATGAAGCCATCCTGGTCACCAGTCTTCGGCCGGCTCCCGGCAGCTAACCTAAAATGGCGTCCGGTGTTCTACATTAATTTGTGACCGGAGACCCCAGTGACTGAACCTAAAATGGCGTCCGGTGTTCTACATTAATTTGTGACCATGTAAACTGAAGACCTACTTCCTACTGCCCAAGATTGCTCAAAAACAGTGGCGTAACTTCCTGCAGGACTGGTATGGACGCGTCCCTACCAAAGTTGACCACTAGGGGGACAGTCCCCACCATTATTTTGTTCATATATTTTACTTTCTGTGCTGTGTATTTAACCCCATTCATGCAGCTACTCAGAAAGAAAATAAAAAAGTTATCTCCGCTTCCCACCGTCAACGAACCCCGACAAAAAAAACAAAAAACAAAAAAAAAAACCTTCCGAACAGCTGTTCTGTCCAGCAGAGGCTCTGTCCGCGCATGCGCAGTTTGCAAGAAGCCATGACACGTAGAGGAGTCGTCTGATCACCCTACACGGCAAAATACGACCAAAAAGTAAGTAATTAAATTGTTTTGGTGCACAGTACTCATGGTGTTATTGTGTATTTACACAATTTACAGTGTGCATGCATTTCCTGAACGTAAGTAAATCGTTTTGATGACGTTTTGCGTGTAATATGTGCGCAACTTCAGGAGGAGCAAAAACTACGTTTGTTTATGTGAACAGTGCGCGCGAAGTTAGTCCGAGCTTTGTGAATATAATATAATATAATCATCCTGCTGCAGATGAGGGAGGGATGGGGGACGAGCTGAAGAAGTGGCTGCAGATACTTCTACTAGCATATTTAGCTCCATCTACTAGCATCTCACAGTGAAGCAATGAACAAGCTGAAAACAATCTGAAAAGCTCTGAAACAGGTGGAGCACGTTCTTATTTATCTTGAAGCAGACACAGAGCTAAAGCCTTAAAGTCCTGCTTCACTGAGTCTGGCTCTAAGTTTCAGCATCAGGTGGACCAGCAGGTTGTTCATGCTGCAGGGCAAGACAGGTCATGCTGCTGCAATACTGTGGAATAAATGCTGATAATTGTTTTACTAACTTTAATTAAAATTGTAATGATAGTGTGCACTTACTGTTTTTAGTTTGGAGCAAGCCTGGATAGATTTTTTTACTCAGTGCAGCAGCTCCTACAGATTAAAGACCTCTAAATAGCTTCATTTCATTTTCAGAGTTTCTATCGGCCAAATTGTGACATCAGATGCTTAGAAGATTCTTCCCAATGGACAAAGTGGATTCTACCTGCAGGTGAGTAAATGCTGTAAGTTACAATATATGAATTATTGGGGGAATGGTGGTGCAGATGTCAGAGAAGGTGGGCCTGTGATTGGAAAGTCTCGGGTTCAACTCCTGGTACTGTCAACATCAAAATGTGGATGGAAAATGTGAAACACGCACACCTGCCTCCACCCTCATTTGCCCCACTCTGGGCCCTTGAGCAAGGCCCTTAACCTCCACCATCTGCTCCCTAAACAAGTCTCTCCTAAAAATGAGTTCTCGTGACTCAGTGAGACTACTCACATTCCACTCCTGTTTGGTATCAGTCAGACACCATTGCACGACTACAACTGGTCCAGAACGCAGCAGCTTGATTTTTAACCAGTACAGACAAAAGAGAGCACATTACACCAGTCTTGTCCTCCCTGCACTGGCTACTGGTTCATCTTCGAATCCAGTTCAAAATTCTCCTGTATGTCTACAAATCGCTGAACAGTCCCCACCCCCCATCTCTGTTCTCTGAGGTCAGCAGACCAGTTACTTCTCACAGTTCCACTCGTCTTAAGGTCAGAGGAGACAGGGCCTTCTCTGTAGCAGGACCAAGACTCTGGAATGAGTTACCTCTGCTCGTCAGACAGACCCCCTCCCTCTCAGTTTTCAAATCCCGTTTAAAGACTCACTACTATTCAGTAGCTTTCAACACCAGATGATCTGTGTTTGAACCTGTTTGCTTCACACAGGTTGGTCGTTATATTTATTATCTGCAACGTTTTTATCTCTAAATTCCGTTTTTTTACTTCATTGTGTGTGTTGCCTGTTGTTTGTTTGTTTGTACAGCACTTTGGTTGGCCTTGTCGCTATTTTAAGTGCTCTATAAATAAAATGGCATGGTATGGGTATCTGTATAAATAAAGGGTAAATGAAAAAAAGAAATTAAATTATGTGACAGATATTTTCAACCTTCATTAAAACATGTTGTACATTTATTCTTCCAGGTTCAGCTGACAGACGTGCCTGGAGCTGCAGAGCTGCTCGCTGGTTGACTGGACACCAACAGAACACCTGGAGTTGGACATTTCTTTTGACAAAGACTTTACAGATACACAGATGAAACTCCTCCAGAATTTTTACTTTTCAAACATGCTTCCAGCCTTGGTAGATGAATTTGTTGCAAAGAAGATGCAGCGCTGCCACAAACACTGCATTTTAAAGATATTAAGGTAAGTACATACACAACATATCAAGAGCACTGTATGAAGCTAGGGAGAAAATAACAACCTTAATTGTTGTTGTTTTTTACAAACCGGATTCCAAAATAGTTGGGACACTAAACAAATTTTGAATAAAAACTGAATGCAATGATGTGGAGGTGCCAACATCTAATACAGTATTTTATTCAGAATAGAACACAAATCACAGATCAAAAGTTTAAACTGAGAGAATGTATCATTTTAAGTGAAAAATATGTTGTTTCAAGATTTCATGGCGTCAACAAATCCCAAAAAAGTTGGGACACTAAAAAAATTGTGAATAAAAACTGAATGCAATGATGTGGAGGTGCCAACATCTAGTATTTTATTCAGAATAGAACACAAATCACAGATAAAAAAGTTTAATCTGAGAGAATGTATCATTTTGAGGGAAAAATATGTTGTTTCAAAATTTCATGGCATCAACAAATCCCCAAAAAAGTTGGGACAAGTCCATTTTTACCACTGTGTGGCATCCCCCTTCTTCTTACAACACTCAACAGACGTCTGGGGACAGAGGAGACCAGTTTCTCAAGTTTAGAAATAGGAATGCTCTCCCATTCATGTCTAATACAGGCCTCTAACTGTTCAATCGTCTTGGGCCTTCTTTGTCGCACCTTCCTCTTTATGATGCACCAAATGTTCTCTATAGGTGAAAGATCTGGACTGCAGGCTGGACATTTCAGTACCGGATCCTTCTCCTACGTAGCCATGATGTTGTGATTGCTGCAGAATGTGGTCTGGCATTATCTTGTTGAAAAATGCAGGGTCTTCCCTGAAAGAGATGACGTCTAGATGGAGCATATGTTGTTCTAGAACCTGAACATAGTTCTCTGCATTAATGGTGCCTTTCCAGACATGCAAGCTGCCCATGCCACAAGCGCTCATGCAACCCCATACCATCAGTGATGCAGGCTTCTGAACGGAGCGTTGATAACAACTTGGGCTATCCTTGTCCTCTCTGGTCCGGATGACATGGCGTCCCAGTGTTCCATAAAGAACTTCAAATCGTGACTCATCTGACACAGAACAGTCTTCCATTTTGCCACACTCCATTTTAAATGACCCCTGGCCCAGTGCAAACGTCTGAGCTTGTGGAGCTTGCTTAGAAATGGCTTCCTCTTTGCACTGTAGAGTTTCAGCTGGCAACAGTGGATGGCACGGTGGATTGTGTTCACTGACAATGCTTTCTGGAAGTATTCCTGAGCCCATTCTGTTATTTCCTTGACAGTGGCATTCCTGTTTGAGGTGCAGTGACGTTTAAGGGCCCGGAGATCACGAGCATCCAGTAGAGTTTTACGGCCTTGACCCTTACACACAGCGATTGTTCCAGATTCTCTGAATCTTTTGATGATGTTATGCACGGTTGATGATGATAACTTAAAAGTCTTTGCTATTTTACGCTGGGTAACACCATTCTGGTATTGCTGCACTATCTTTCTGCGCAACAATGGTGGAATTGGTGATCCTCTTACCATCTTGGCTTCTGAGAGACACTGACACTCTGAGAAGCTCTTTTTATACCCAATCATGTTGTCAATTGACCTAATTAGTGTTAATTGGTCTTCCAGCTGTTCGTTATATGCTCAATTTTCTTTTTCCAGCCACTTATTGCTACTTGTCCCAACTTTTTTGGGATTTGTTGACACTGTGAAATTTTGAATCAACATATTTTCCTTTAAAATGTTACATTTACTCAGATTAAACTTTTGATCTGTCATCTATGTTCTATTACGAATAAAATATTGACATTTGCCATCTCCACATCATTGCATTCAGTTTTTATTCACAATTTGTTTAGTGTCCCAACTTTTTTGGAATCCGGTTTGTAGTATTATTTTCATTCATTCATTCAACCTTTATCTTTATTATCTTGTAATGCTCTTTGGACAATGCAAGTTGTTGCTGGAAGGTCCTATTTAAATAAAGGTTTTTATTGTTATTCCTGTTAACAATATCTTGCTGTATCGTGCCTTCTTCCAAAGACTTTTTGTATAAAACTTGTGTGCTGATGAAATGAAAATGAAGGTGTTAGTAACATTGTACAATGATCTGACAGGATAAATGCTAACTCAGAGTGTCATACAGCTGTTAAACTGCTACTCAGTGTCATACAGCTGTTACACTGCTAGTAAGGGTGTCATACAGCTGTTGAACTGCTAGTAAGGATGTCATACAGCTGCACTGCTAGTAAGGGTGTCATACAGCTGTTGAACTGCTAGTAAGCATGTCATACAGCTGTTACACTGCTAGTAAGGGTGTCATACAAGTGTTATTGTTATTATGACATACACAATTGAAAAAAGTGCCGGTACTTTGTCCAAAAAAGCAGATGCAGCATTTTCGATTTCCGTCCCCACCAACATTCAACACAAAGTTACTCCCTTGCTCAAAAATGATCAGAAATGATCTTTTTTATCATAATTATTATTTATAAAGCCTTTAAAACAACCACAGCTGCAACAAAGTGATGTACACATGAAATTAAGAACATTTAAACACACAAAAAAAAAAATAATAATAATATTTTTTTTTATACAGTAATTTCATATTTTTATTAAATATGATACGTTCGTAGGTCCCGTTGTTCGTAGGTCGATGGAGTCGTAAGTAGGGGGTTTGCTGTATTCAGCTAACAAATATTTTTTGCGGCGTCCCTTCTCTTTCCCCACACACACCAAGCACGCACATTTCCCACCCATTTCAAGAGAACGCCCCACCCACTTCAATGCCGGCTCTCCGGAAGGCTAGACCGTCTCATTTCAGCAGTTTCGTCAAGCCCACCCGGCCTTGTGAGTGCGTGGCCTACTCGGCCCAGCTAGGCTGGGTCCTGAATTGAGACGCAGCCGCTGTGCCACGTTAGCATGTTAGCCCCTCCAACAGGCTGTGCCGCGTTAGCATGTTAGCCCCTCCAAAAGGCTGCGCAGCTGTTTCTCTGCGTTTTAGCCAGAGGCGGTCCTAGCCTATTTGGCGCCCTGTGCGAGCAACCCCAATGGCGCCCCCCCCCCCCGCTAGGTTGCCAGTGGGGGTCCTCTCCCAGAAAATTTTGAATAAAATATATGCCATTTCCTGCATTCTGGTGTATTTTAATGGGTTGATCAACATCTAGTTTTACCTACATATATAAACTATTAATTCAATAAGTAATTTAGAGTTAATGACAGAACAAGTAGCCTGAGACAAACATGTAGCATTAACACATTATGAACAATATTCAAGAATTGTTTCTATAAGAACATTATCAAATGTTTTATATGAACAGTAAGATAAATAAATAAATAAATGTCACATTTTTGTCATCTGTGTATGTTTCCCATACAAGACGAAATTCATCTCTGCATTTAACCCAACCACCTCCAGGTGGTGCAGTGGGCAGCCATAGAAAGCGCCCGGGGAGCTGGGGAAATAGGTGTGCACTCATAGACACCCCAAGGTATGTAGTGGCCGGGGTTCGAACCTGGGTCCTTCGGGTCCCAAGTCGGGAGCCCTGCCTCTACAACATCTACTAGCAATAACAGCATTGTGAGAGGTGGAGAGTTGAACATGGAGGCCTCCACCTCTGTTTAATGATGGACAGTTTCTTTTCACAAAGATGGCCTCCTTTACTCCTCTCTCTCAAACCATCGTTCCTCTCCATCAAGGAGGAACGATGACTGAGTTTGTCACAGCTCCTCAGACTGAAGAAGTCTTTTTGATACAAAGAAGAATCTGTCCAGAGGACTACATTTACTGAGCCTGCATCAGAACAATTATCTGTAAAGATTTAGCACATTTGATATGGAAAACACATTTTGACTTAACCAATTAATATATTTTCAATGGTAAAATATGCAGGCTTATTTCATATTACTTTCATACTATTCCCTTTCATTGCTTTATCTTACTTTTAATGATAACAATATAATGTCACTACTGTCGTTTAGAAAGTGTTTATATTGGAACTAATGCTTGTTTGTTCACACACAGTTAGAACAGCTCACCTGTTCCTTCATACTGACAGGAACAATCCCCTCATCACTCCTGACACTAAATCACGTTTAAAAAATTGTCATAACTGCACAAATCTCCCCTTTTTACAAAGACTTATGATCAATTCAGGCCAGTTTCATTAAAGGGTTATCATTTCAGGGCACTTTTCATATAGAGCAGGTCTTCATCCAGACTCATATAATATTATTTAAATTATTTAACAGTACGTTATGTCTCAATGCTACACACCACAAAATTCATTGACTTGATAATTAACTTGAACGTGTTTTGCAGCAAAATTCAACAGCATGTCTTACCTGTTTGATCTGTCTCGTTTAGAAACTGCAGCTGTTTGAGTGAAAAATGTGTCAATGTTTGCACATTTAGCTGCCTGTCTCCAGAGCCTCTCTCTTTTTAATCTTTCTCTTCACCCTTCCTCTCTTCCATCTTTCCACTGACCGCACGTAGTGTCACCTCTGTAACAAAAACGAAAGTAAAAGTGGAGGGGGGGGACGACCTGGGTTGAGGAAATGCACCCAGCAGCTGCTGCGGTGATTAAACTGAGGACATGTGAATAAATTAAGGGTGGGGCGGCCCAGGAGCAGCGCGGTAGTGTTCTGTGTTATGTTGTTAAAAACAAAAGTTGTAAAAAATTTAAATAAATAAAAGAACGAGGAGCGGGGTCTCCTCTTATGCCGCCCCCTTCTGGATGGCACCCTGTGCGGCCGCACAGTTCGCACATGCCACGGTCTGGTTTTAGCGAGGCGAGCTCCCAGCCACAGCAGGCCTCTCCGCCACAGAACACTGGCTGATGGCAGGGACAGTAGCGGCGGGATGGTCACCGGATCCCGAGGTGAGCTGGTGGTGTCGGCCGGCGTGGTGGGATGTTGTGAAGCGATCGGCGGCTGCTTCTCCGGGCCTGAGATGTCCACAGTGTTCACCTGACCGTTTCCAGCTCATTTATCCGAGCGAAGCAATCTCTAATCGGACAGACGGTCTGTCCAAAGCCGGCTGTCGAAGCCGGAGGTAACCGAAGCTAAACGACAACTGCTGAACACTGCCGAAAACTGCCGAACACTGCCGAAAACTGCGTAATCGGATTCAAAATAATAATACAGTAATAATAATAATAATAATTTATTTGTAAAGCCATTTAAAACAACCACAGCTGCAACAAAGTGCTGTACACATAAAATCAAGAACATTTAAACACATAAAATGAGATTTTAAAAAAAAAACTTTAAAATATTTTATTAATAAGATGCGTTCGTAACACAGAATCGCCGTAAGTCGAGGCCGCCGTAAGTCGAGGACTACCTTTACTGTATATGGTTATCCACCTTGGTCTTGAGTTGGGACTTATGAAGAGTATTTTGCCACTTCAGTTTTTTAAGGTTTGCCATGTGATAAAACTGCTTCCAGTTTAACAGTTGTGTAATTTTATTGTTGAATCACATGAAGTTAGGTCACTGAATGTCTGATTTATTTGTTATGTAGCTTTGAACATTTATAAAAACTGATACATTCACTCAAAAGCAAACTTAAAGTTGCAGTATGTAACTTTTATAAAAATATTTCATAATAACATTTTATATTTTATTTTATTTGAGGTTTTGGTCTCGACTTGGGCTCGGACCTTAAAATTCTTGGTCTTGTCTCAGTCTTGGTACTCTCTGGTCTTTGTCTTGACTTGGTCTTGGTTTAGGTGGTCTTGAACACAACACTACTACAGGGAGTCCCCGACTAACAAACGTGTTCCGGACCTAAGGACCATTCGTAACCCGATTTTGACGAAAGTCAGAACCCATAGCACGTGCGTTCGTAAGTCTGGATTTTCGTTCGTAAGTCAGAAAATGTATGCTAGCGCCATGCCAAACACCCTTTTTTCAACACAAACATACATACTGGTTCATAAACATGCACAGAACTTTGTTTACAAACGGTTAGCTAACACACTTTCATCTAAAAACACCTAAAAACACATACAGTGCTGTATTTAATGTACAACTGCTGTATTTAATGTACAACTGCTGTATTTAATGTACAACTGCACTGTTCGTAGGTCCGTTCGTAAGTCCGAGTTGCCGTAGGTCGAGGGCGCCGTAACTCGAGGACTCCCTGTACTACTGAAAGTTACTCCACAATTTTTTGCTCCAATATGTGAGTGGAATACATCAGTATTGTGCCTGATAATTCATGAGACATCCAACACCCGGCAGCAGGATAATGAAGTGGTTGCTTGTTGTTGTTTTTTTCCCTCTGTGCACAAATTTTCTTCACATCTAAGTGGAACTTCAGACATTGGCTAAAGTTATGAAAATATACCTACAGAAGAAACTGACTACATGCATTATAATGATGTCATTGATGACGGTGGAAATAAATCCTTACCATGTAATACACCTTTAAACACCTTTATTATTATTATTATTATTATTATTATTATTATTATTATTATTATTATTTTGTATCCCCATTGCCACAATGGCAACTCTTCCTGGGGTCCACATCATTTAAAAAAAAATTATTACAAAGACAGTTACACACACTTACGGTAATATAACATTTGTAATATATGATAATTAATTCATAAATGTATAATTATAACACTTTATATAATAAAATAATTTAGCAGGGCTCTTTTAAAAGTCCTAGCAGTTGTTACATTTAACACAGATGAAGGAAGAGAGTTGCATGTTTTCATTCCTCTAAAAATATCAGTCTTTTGTCCAGCATTCCTGTTGAATGGTGGAAGAACCTTTTAAAGCATGATTTGTATAAAAATTGTGTAAAGTTTGGCTAAATAAAAGTTGATTATATAAAACATTTGGGATGTTAGATACTACAATGTTTCTAAAAAAAGCATAAAAGGGCAATTTAAACCTTATTTTTAACCAAAGGTCAATTTAAGGATTTGTGCATACTGATAATATTTATATATATGGAATATCCTGATGCATGCTTAATAATCCAGGTAGAACTATCTAAAAAAGTTAAGTCTGGTCCTCTGCACGGGTTCAAAAAACAAAAAAATGTAGAAACGTTTGTCTTTCATCAAAAAGACCTCTTCAGTCTTCAGTCCTCACTGAAGAAGTCTTTTAGATGAAAGATGAAGTGTATCTACAATTTTTTGTTTTTTGAACCTGTCCAGAGGACCAGACAACTTTTTTAGATATATATGGAACAATTCAGTGCAAGATGAGCTGCTCTATTTTGGACTATTTGTAGTTTGGTTAAGTATTTTTCTGAAGCACAGGACCACACCATCAGACAATACTGCAAGTGACACAAAACAACTGTGTTAATAATCGGAGGGATTAATTTTAATGGTATATAATGTAAATATATTTTTATAACAGCTAGTTGTCTTCCCATCACTGCAACAGTGCTTGCTGAGACCACTCCAATCTGCTGTCCATAGTAACTCCCAGAAGTCTAATTTATTCTACCTGAGTAATGGCTGCTCCATTTATAGACAGGTTTGGTTTTGGCTAAGTTTTTAATTTCCAATTTGATCCAGATATTATGCTTTTGGTTTTAGATAAGTTTAAAACCAATTTATTTGCATGCACACAATTTGCAAATTGTTTAAATTTGCTGGCCAAGGTGCTGGGCAGATGAGCCTCACACATATATCGTGGTATCATCAGCATAGATCACTGCCCTGGCATGCTGCAGAACAAAGCACAGGTCATTAGTGAAAATTGAAAAGTTTTATATGACACTAAATATAAATATGACGGTGGAAATAAATCCTTACCATGTAGTGCACATTTAACACCTATTTTTGCGTGTCATTCTAAGAAATGGCTGTGAGGCTGAGGCAGAGAGCGATGGTATTTTTTTCTCCAAATAAAAAGCTGTTCAGATTGGGTGCCTGTGCTGTTTTACTTTACTCCATTCAAATCATTTTCTTAGGGAACAATAATAAGTGGATAAAGCAGAAAAACCCAATTTCCTTTATGCTTTTTATGCTCTGAAAGAAAAAAAAAGCCTCATTGACGACCCTTTGGTCTTTTGTTATAGAAAACTGAGCTAATATCCTCCAGCTCTCTGCGCAGTTTAAAGGTCTTAATTGGATTCCATTAGTATATTGCTTGACATGACACTTGAGTCTGCTCTATTAGAATTCCCCTGCCTGGGATTAAAAAGAGGACTTTCTCTACATTTAGCTCTCTGGACTCTTTTGTTAAGTATCAAATATTCTTTGTTGGATTCACAGTTTTTGACGCCATTATTAAAAATGGAGGCTTGACTAAAATATGTGCTTTTATGTGTAGAGGAACTGCTTTTAAAGGCAAGGCAGTGTCTTATTGCAGCAGCTTACTGTAAGTATCAGTAAACCTTGCAGTAATACAGTGTAGACTTTTTATATGAGCTCCACTGAGCAATCCACCAACATTAATCTTAAATCATGACCTGTTTTATGTTTCATGTGAATTTCTTTCCAATTTCACACAGAAACGGGTTTTCCTTGTGGTTTTAGTTGTCGATCACAAACTAAATGATGGACATGTTTCAACTTATTCTCTTTTATGTTTCTTAGTTCGAGGCTGACATGGAGGGATGTTCAGTATCTGATAGCCAAGACAGCAAAAATTCCAGACCCTGAAGAGCCAGGCTGGACCATCAACGCTGCAGGATACCACGTGCACCATAGGTACTGTGATACGGCTATGGATGCAATTTGAAATGGTTTTGAGCACAAAAATGCAACAGCAATATTTCCTGATGGGGAATGATGGAAAACCTGATGTATTCATTAGTTTAAGCTGTTCCCTTTGATTTAAGCTTTAATGTTACATTAATTATTTGTAATCATACATATTAACCATACCAATAAGACGTCTCGTTCTGACCTTGATAGTTTGTAAGAAAATTGCCAANATCATCAGCATAGATCACTGCCCTGGCATGCTGCAGAACAAAGCACAGGTCATTAGTGAAAATTGAAAAGTTTTATATGACACTAAATATAAATATGACGGTGGAAATAAATCCTTACCATGTAGTGCACATTTAACACCTATTTTTGCGTGTCATTCTAAGAAATGGCTGTGAGGCTGAGGCAGAGAGCGATGGTATTTTTTTCTCCAAATAAAAAGCTGTTCAGATTGGGTGCCTGTGCTGTTTTACTTTACTCCATTCAAATCATTTTCTTAGGGAACAATAATAAGTGGATAAAGCAGAAAAACCCAATTTCCTTTATGCTTTTTATGCTCTGAAAGAAAAAAAAAGCCTCATTGACGACCCTTTGGTCTTTTGTTATAGAAAACTGAGCTAATATCCTCCAGCTCTCTGCGCAGTTTAAAGGTCTTAATTGGATTCCATTAGTATATTGCTTGACATGACACTTGAGTCTGCTCTATTAGAATTCCCCTGCCTGGGATTAAAAAGAGGACTTTCTCTACATTTAGCTCTCTGGACTCTTTTGTTAAGTATCAAATATTCTTTGTTGGATTCACAGTTTTTGACGCCATTATTAAAAATGGAGGCTTGACTAAAATATGTGCTTTTATGTGTAGAGGAACTGCTTTTAAAGGCAAGGCAGTGTCTTATTGCAGCAGCTTACTGTAAGTATCAGTAAACCTTGCAGTAATACAGTGTAGACTTTTTATATGAGCTCCACTGAGCAATCCACCAACATTAATCTTAAATCATGACCTGTTTTATGTTTCATGTGAATTTCTTTCCAATTTCACACAGAAACGGGTTTTCCTTGTGGTTTTAGTTGTCGATCACAAACTAAATGATGGACATGTTTCAACTTATTCTCTTTTATGTTTCTTAGTTCGAGGCTGACATGGAGGGATGTTCAGTATCTGATAGCCAAGACAGCAAAAATTCCAGACCCTGAAGAGCCAGGCTGGACCATCAACGCTGCAGGATACCACGTGCACCATAGGTACTGTGATACGGCTATGGATGCAATTTGAAATGGTTTTGAGCACAAAAATGCAACAGCAATATTTCCTGATGGGGAATGATGGAAAACCTGATGTATTCATTAGTTTAAGCTGTTCCCTTTGATTTAAGCTTTAATGTTACATTAATTATTTGTAATCATACATATTAACCATACCAATAAGACGTCTCGTTCTGACCTTGATAGTTTGTAAAGAAAATTGCCAAAATGTGGATGATCTTTGAAGTCTTGGCTTCTTGAGTCCCATATCATAAACACAGTAAACTTCTCGTTACTTGTGACAGTGTGGCCATCTACAATGGTTTTAAGCAGGCGAAAACTTTCTTTATCTATGTCAAGGTGGTTTATCATTGTGGTGGAGTAGTGCAGTCCTGCCTGGAACAAGAGGATTGTAGTGATGGTGAATCCATGACATCCACTGACATAGCTTTGTTGTTGGGGATTTGAATTAAGACGGGAAATGGCCTCATGCCTATACGACTGTGACCATGACAAGGTCAACCCAGAACATCTGTGATATCCATAACTGCATCCTGGTCTGAGACTGTCATGTCATTGCAGGAGTACAATGCTCCTTATGGTCAAAGACATGGACTGGAGTTGAGTGGATTTTTTTTCTGACATCAAACTTTTAGCAACAGACACTTTGAGTTTTGAACCATGCTGTTTTAAACTGACTAATAAAACTGAGTGCAGCTCACTTTGGCAATGTTAAACTATGTTTTTTTAGACTATACCACTGCTGTAAACTGAGACCCTTTTAGAAGAAGCCTAAGCTTTTTTATGTTTTTTTTTTCTTGAAGGCAGTATCTGGTCAGTCTGCTGTAAGCTGTTGAGGGTGCAGAAGCAGAGGCTCACACAAACATGTCTGTGTTGCTTCTATCTTCATGGTCATTTGGTATAGATAAAATCTTGTCTTTTTATATATATTTTAATCTAACTCTGAAGTCTTTTGCGTTACCCAAACACATTTAAAAAGCTTATACCAAATTGTGAATGCATGTCCAGTTCTACATCAAGAGCATGTGCAGCCAAGATTTTGAGACACAGGTATGACATAGAGAAAAACTAAAAGTTGTGCACCATAATTCATGTTCCCTGAATGAAGGGAACGAGGTGCAACATATGCTATGGGAATTGCACCCCCGCGCGATTACCTGAAGGAATACATTCAAGCCTTTACGGCAAGAAAACGCACTTCACTGAGCTTTCAGCATTGAAAGGGCCAGATATGTTGCACCTCATTCCCTTCCTTCAGGGAACATGAGTTATGGTGCATAACTTTCAGTTCCCTTATCAGTTCTCTCGCGCAACATATGCTATGGGAACGTAATTCTTTCACGCCCTTGAAATGCTCAGTAAAATGCATGCTAGTGTGAACGTCTGCCCTTGACCAGCAGGCATCTCAAGGCTACTTTCTACTGTGTGTTAGAAAAGACAGCCTGAGTGACATCACACGCAGTAACATCCAAACTCTAATGCTTTGCTAAAGTGTTTATTGAGCTCCAGTTCACCGCAGCACAAATGTCTGCAACTGGTACACCCTTGAACAGTGACCACGAAGTGGCCAAGCTCCGAGTAGAGTGAGCGTGCACTCCAGAGGGCACCTGTTGACCTTTGCTACTGTATGCCCTTTTAATGGCCTCAGTCACCCAATGTGAGAGGCGTTGTTTTGATAGGGCCTTTCTGGTAGCAGGTGCTGCAAAGCACACGAACAGTTGATTTGTTTTTCTCCATTTGGCTGTTCTCTGCATGTAAGTGCATAAAGCTCTCACGGGGCAGAGAGCCTGCAGCCTTTCCTGTTCCTGAGTGAGGACAGAAGCAGGTGGGAAGGAGGAGAGATCAAAGTCCAGACTCCTATGGTTTAAAGTCAAGACCTTGGGGATGTATGCGGGATTAGGCCTTAGGGTGACCTTTAACCCGTCAGGACGAATCTGGTACACATTGGGTGTACAGACAATGCATGGAGGTCACCCACGCATTTCGTCGAGCAAAGGGCCAAGAGTAGAGCGGTTTTATAAGATAATAAATCTATCTTAATCTCGCTCAGTGGCTCGAATGGAGGATCACAGAGAGCCCCCAAGACCAGGCTAAGATCCCAACCAGGGGTCAGGATCCTGCTGGGTGGTTTCATTCTTAGCACGCCCTTCATAAATCTTATTATGATTGGATGCGCCAGGTGTCCTGTGTCCCCAGCCTTCGTGACAGGCTGAAATTGCTGATAGGAAAACTTTAATCGTTGAGAAAGAACAACCTTTTTCCAGTAAGTCCTGAAGGAAAGTCAAGAGCTGAGCCAGATCACGAGTAAGAAATAATATTTCTTTCCGTACACCAAGCTTCAAAAATACGCCATTTCTGTGCGTAGAGAGACTGTGTTGACATAGCACGGGCATTTTGAATGGTTTATACCACATTTTCCGGCAGGCCTGATGCCATCAGCTTGTTCTTTCCTGCCACCAAGCTGAAATTTTTAACAGCTCCCAGCCTGAGCAGCGAGACTGCTCCTTCTGGTGACATAGTTTGTCCCTAAAGAAGAGCAGTTGGTGTATCCAGTTCCCCTCCAAGGGCCCTGGATGTCGTGATCCCCTTGAAGGCCTTTTTGCCGATGTCCTGCCACACTGCTCTGATCAAGAGCAGATGCAACCTGTCGTCCTTATTAGACAGAAGTGGAACAGAATGTCTGTTTTTCTCTCTCCTTGTTTAAGGTCATGGGACTGAGAAGCTACGAGTTTTGTAAACGAGCAGATATCCTGACCCCAATACGTTTCCTGGATGGGTCTAGTTTACTGGTCCTCAGCCTTAACAGAGCGTTGGAGCCAGACAAACCGCCCGAGGTCTGTGTTTCACCCGTTGGGAGATATTGTTTAAGAGCAGAGCTGAACCAGCACAGTGAGAAAGGTCATGTGCTGCCGGATCACTGCTTGGACATAGTGTGTCGCCCATTAATGATAAAGGGACAGCTGCAATGTGAGAATGTGGAGATGATTCTTTGTGCTTGGCAGACTTTAAATTGTTTGTTGACAGAGAGCTCAGTTCCCTTCGAATAACAGGAAGAGGAATCTGATTTCTGTTCTGGCTTCTGAAGGAGGCAGTCACCTTTTCTCCTCTCCTCCCCCCCCCCCCTGCTGCCGCTGCTTTTTGTCTTGTCTGCAGCTCTCATGAAGCACCTCGAACGAAGATTAAGATGAATTGGGTGGTATGGGTATTCAACTCTACTGAAAGATTTCAACAAAAGGCAAGGCACGGGGAGCCTGCCCATCTCCGCAGACGAAACGAGAGATACGCCATGGATTCGATGGAATGGTGACGTCTCGCTCTCTGTATGCTCTGAGGGAATGTGAAGAATCTGGATTAAATTGGATTACGATGGCGGCGCTTTGCTTTTTTGGCGTTTTGTGGAGCACTGGCCTATCGGCAGTGCCGGCCCAAGGCATAAGCGAAGTAAGCAGCCGCTTGGGGCCCCAGGGTCACACAAGGGGGCCCCCAAAGAGGAGCTGAGTTTTGTGGGTTTTTATTTTTATTATATTATTCTATTACAACACAACTTCATCATAAAGTTCAGATTTTTATTTTCATAATGATATATATATAACATATATATCATATATTTGTGTGTATATGTATATTTGAATATGTAGAAATCACTCTATGGAAAGAAAGAAATGACCAGTGGTTGGGAACCCCCCTCAGTGGGGCCCCAGTAGAGCACGTTTCACAGGTTTCTCAGCCAGCGCTCCTTGCCGCAATGTGAAGTCCGCATCCAAGCTAATTAAGCACCTGACACGTAACTAATGCTAGATAATGTCGCAAAAAAGGGCATATATCCTTCAGGGGCTGAAAAAGGAAGAGGAAAAAAGATGATGAAGAAGAGAAAAAACGGCAAGATAAAGGTATGTTTGTACAAAGTACATCTCTTTTATCAAAAAATATTTGTGCAGCTGCTAATGGATAAATAGAGCTAGCAACATTGAACAATCTGGACTACCGTGTTTGTACTTGTTAATAACTGAGTTTTAATTTTCAAGAATGGTGATAAGTCTATATTCAATAATTATAGACCAATTTCCTTATTACCACAATATTCTAAAATTCTTGAAAAATAATTTGTGATTAGATTAGACAAATTTCTTGATGACTATAACATTTTAACCAACAGCCAATATGGTTTTAGATCTAAAAACTCTACTTCTATGGCTCTTATGGAATTGACAGAACAAATTTCCACTGCTGTTGATCAAAAGCAACACTGTGTGGGTTTGTTTGTTGATCTAAAGAAAGCTTTTGATACAGTTGATCACACTATTCTCCTCGAGAAGTTAAATAAATATGGTGTTAGAGGACTGACTTTGAAATGGGTATCTAGCTATTTGGAGGATAGAAGTCAATTTGTACAGATAGACAATACCAGATCAAAACTCAACAGAATCACATGTGGAGTCCCTCAGGGTTCTATACTGGGACCTAAGCTTTTTATTTTGTATATAAATGATTTGGTAAAAGTGTCTGGTATTCTAAGGTGTGTTCTTTTTGCTGATGATACCACCTTCTTTTATTTTGGTTATGATTTGAAACAAATGTTTGAGTTGTTAAAAGAGGAGATCTCAAAATTACAAACTTGGTTTAGTTTAAATAAGTTATCGTTAAATTTAGATAAGACTACTATATGTTATTTAGCAAAAATAAAACAGATAAATTTTCTATCAAAATTGATGGTGTTGAACTAAGTAGAGTGGATGAGGTAAAGTTTTTGGGTGTAATTGTTGATGAGAGATTGTCGTGGAAACAGCATGTAAATTTTGTTAAAACTAAGTTATCTAAATCTATTGGCGTATTGTATAAACTAAAGGACTTGTTAAATGATAGGGCTCTTTATTTGCTATATAACTCAATTTTTGTTCCACATTTAATTTATTGTGTGGAGGTTTGGGGTAAAGCCTGTACAACTATAACAAATTCTATTTTTATTTTGCAGAAAAGAGCGGTTAGAATTATTGCTAGAAAGCCTTATCGTCATCCATCAAATGTATTATTTAAACAACTCAAATTATTGAAATTTTGTGAATTGGTAGATTATAATATTTTGTTAGTAATGCATAAAGCTCATATGAATGTGCTACCCACAAATGTTCAAATGTTTTTCATAAAGAGAGAAAGCCGTTACAGTTTAAAAGGAATCAAAAAGGCGTTCAATTCAGGATCAACTGGACTTTATTTGTAACAGAAAACGTTTCGACTTCTGTCCAGAAGTCTTTTTCAATTTTGAATGGAAGCTGTGAGAACGAGAAGTTTTATACAGGCTTACAAGTCAATAACACATACATGTAAATTGACAGATCACACCTTAACAGTTTAAAAGGAACTGAAATGTTTGTTAAACCTAGATATAGGACTAGTTTGAAGGGGCGTTTTATTTCGAATAAGGGAGTGGAATGTTTTGGAAAAAGATGTTAAAGATGTAAACTCTGTGATGAAATTCAAAAAAATTATCAAGTCTATAGACTGCTAGCAAAATACTAAAGCTAAGTAAAGCATCCTAATCTGAGGATTAGTGGCCATCTTTCCTCAGATGTAAACAGGACTGAGCAGGTGATGAGAGGACCACTGCCTATTAAGGATACCTTTTCCTTCCCCAAAAGGCATGATGGGCAATATTTTTATTTTTAGAAAGCTTGATTTTACCAGTTTATTCATAGGCAGTTTTATCAATATATTATGTCATGTCTGGCCTTCTGAGGACATTCATGAACTTGATGTGGTCCAAAATTAAAATGTTTGGCACCCCTGCAATAAATTACATATATACATTAAAAAGGACTGTCAGAGTTGCAATATGTTTTATCAGGTGGGAGAATGATAAAACCATCTGACCGTTGATTGCAGTAATTCACATTATTAGTAGAAACAGAGGGCCCCCATCCAAATTTCGCTTAGGGCCCCAAAGAGGCTTGGGCCGGCCCTGCATGAAACTATCTGGTTATGAGACCAGTCAATTTGAGGGTTATGTTTTCTGAGCCAGGGAAATCCTAATATAACTTGAGGGGTCTCTGAATGAAAAACAAAAAATTCACTCTGTTCATGATGGTTGCCAGATACAATGATTTTTAAAGAGGTGATCTTATGGGAAATAGTGGAAATGGACTGACCGGTGAGCGCTGTCATAGAGAGGGGTTGATGTAAACTGTCCAGAGGGATAGAAAGTTGTTCCACCACACAGTCACTGACTAGATTCTGTTCAGCTCCAGAATCAATTAAAGCCTGCACAGGGAGATTAATGTTATTGTAACAAACTGCAGATTGAAGAGTCAGACGGTTCTCAGGAGAAATGTTTGAAGCGCCCACCAGTATCTCCTGTTTTACTGGTGAGAATGGCCTTTTAAACGAAGAGAACATGTAGCAATGAAGTGCCCCTTCTTCCCACAATATAAGCATTCTTTAGCTGAAAGACGCTTCTGTCTCTCCTCAGGGGTGAGGCGGGTACGTCCAATTAACATAGGCTCTGATGAATCAGGTTCATTCACAGGATTACATATTGGACTGCGGCTTACCGGATCCGGAAGTGGAGTCACGGAAGTGGAAGGACCCTGGGATTTGTAGTCCAACAATCCCCGATATTCTCTGTGGCGATCGTCAATGCGGATGGATAAATCAATTAGATCGTTTAAGTTGTCAGGTTCATTCACAAGGGCCAACTGATTCTTAATGTGATCATTGAGGGCATTGACGAATACTCCCCGTAGAGCGAGGTCCTCCCATCCGGCCTGTCTGGCCACAATCCGGAAGTGGAGAGCGAAGTCCGCCGCAGATTGGTTCCCCTGGCGTAGCGCCATTAGCCTCTTGGAAGCTGTCTCCTGGTGCAGCGGTCGCTCGAAAACTCTCTGAAAGTCGTTGTAAAAAGTGGAAAAGGTACAGTCACTTACAGAAATGGAACCAAAGTAAGCATCAGCCCACCTTAAAGCTGCAGTATGTAGCTTTTTTTATGAACATATTTCTTCACTCTGTCACTACCTCCTGACAGACTGATGTTAGCCAGGTAATCTCTGAAAAAAAATAAAAAAAAATATTGTCCCCTTGCTTCTCCAGGTGGTAAATAAGCATTTCTAAAAAGAAAAGGTGACCCGCCATTTTCCAGCCAATAAAAACAGAGTTTGTAACCAGCCAATAAAAACAGAGCTTGAATTTGAATCAGCCAATAAAAACAGAGCTTGAATTTGAAATTCAACAGACCACAAGGGGGCAGAGCCACATATGGCTCTGAGGGGGAGGGATCAGAATGCTTTGCCTGTTGAAAATATTTCTAACTGCTGCAGTTCTACAGAAACTACATACTGAACCTTTAAGGCCTCTCCTTGTAGGGTGGAAACTATGTAGGATATGCGGGACGAGTCGGAGGAATAGGTTCGTGGAGCTCTGCTAAAGGCTAGATTACATTGTAGCATAAACCCACCAAAATGTTCAGTTTTACCAGAAAATAGTTGACTGGGTTTCATCTCGGGCTCACGCACAGAGTATTGGGTTGGTGGCTCTGGGGATTGTGCAGCAGAGGCAGTGTTGGTAATTCCGGTGTGGGAAGGAGGAGATCTCTGCTCTCCCAGCTTGTGGACCATTCCACCCAGTTTAGTCAAGTTCTCTGAGATAGTTTGTTGTTGGCTCTGAATCTGTTGAAACATGTTTTGGGTTGCAGTTAGTCGTTGTTCTTGGGAAAGAATAGCTTCTCTTAATTGATCCATCTCAGTCTGGTCGTGAGTACTCATGTTATGGCTGAATCATTCTGTTGTAAACAATTACTGAAAACGTACTCAAATTCAGACCAAGGCTGAGAAGGATCACAGACACAGGTAATCAGTTAAGTGAGTTTATTTACAGTGCTGGGGTAAAGGAAGTCAGGGTTCCTGGAAGGAAAGGGGGAAAAAGATTAATGATGATGTTTGGGGAATATTGCAGTTTTAGTGTTTAATTAAGTCTCTCTCTTACAGAAGGAACTTGGAGGAGGCAGACCAGAGGGAGGAGGTGAGTGTCCATCAGGTGAGTAATTCCTTGTATTTATCCAAGAGTCCCAAGTAGTGTCTTGCAGGTGGCAGCTGGTGGAGGAGTGTCAGGCTGGAGGACAGAGTTTTCTCAAAGAAGGAGTCCAGTTTGGAGGCAGCTTGTCCAGTTTGGGTTCCAGAGGTGAGTCACAGATTTGTCTTGAAAACACAGGGAGACATAAGCTGGTTAAACATAAGTTCACAAAGGAGAACATTAAAATGGCTGTCTCACAGTACCCAAGGTGACTGAATGATTCAGCAAAGACTGGAACCTCCTCCAAGGCTTAAATAGCAGCTGGACTCGTTAACCGGATTGGCAACAGCTGGTTACCCAGGAACTCCCATCTCCAACACTCAGCAACTGCAAGGTGAGTTCTCACATACACACAAACACAAACCCAACAATTTCCAAAAGAGGGAGGAACATATGTGACCTATAAGAGTGGAGGAAGGAGTACACAGATCGATTACATTCTGTGTAGAAGAGGAAACCTGAGAGATTGGAGACTGTAAGGTTGTAGCAGGGGAGAGCGTGGCCAGACAGCATCGGATGGTTGTGTGTAGAATGACTGTTGTTGCGAAGAAGAGAAAAAGAGTAAAACCAGAGAAGAAGACCAAATGGTGGAAGCTAAAGAAGGAAGAATGTTGTGAGAAATTCAGAGACGAGCTGTTAAAGGCTCTGGGTGGTAAGAAAGAGCTTCCAAGTGACTGGGCTACTACAGCAACAGTAATTAGAGAGACAGGTAGGAAGGTACTTGGTGTGTCATCTGGACAGAGAATGGATGATAAGGAAACCTGGTGGTGGAATAGTGAAGTGCAGGACGCCATTCAAAGAAAGAGATTAGCCAAGAAGAAATATGACTGTGAGAGGACTGAAGAGCGGAGACAGGAATATAAGGAGATGGGACATAGAGCAAAGAGGGAAGTAGCTAAGGCAAAGCAGAGGGCGTACAATGAGTTATATGGGAGACTGGACACTAAAGAGGGCGAGAAGGACTTGTACCGATTGGCAAGACAGAGGGATCAGGCTGGAAAGGATGTGCAGCAGGTTAGGCTTATTAAAGATGGGAATGGGAATGTTCTAACAAGTGAGGAGAGTGTGATGGGAAGATGGAAGGATTACTTTGAGGAGCTAATGAATGAAGAGAATGAAAGAGAAAGAAGAGTGGAGGTAATAGAAACTGTGGACCAGGAAGTGGGAAAGATTAGTGAGGGTGAAGTCCGGAAAGCTCTGAAAAGAATGAAGAAGGGGAAGGCAGTAGGACCTGATGACATACCAGTGGAGGTTTGGAAATGTCTTGGAGAGGTGGCAGTGAGGTTTTTGACTCAAATATTTAATGGAATATTTGAGGGTGAGAAAATGCCTGAAGAATGGAGAAGAAGTGTGCTGGTTCCCATTTTTAAGAACAAGGGTGATGTACAGAGTTGTAGCAACTACAGGGGAATTAAGTTGATGAGCCACACGATGAAGATCTGGGAGAGAGTTGTGGAAGGAAGGCTTAGACAAGAGGTGACTATCTGTGAGCAGCAGTATGGTTTCATGCCAAGAAAGAGCACCACAGATGCCATCTTTGCTTTGAGGATGTTGATAGAGAAGTACAGAGAGGGTCAGAAAGAACTCCATTGTGTGTTTGTGGATTTAGAAAAAGCATATGACAGGGTGCCAAGAGAGGAGGTGTGGTATTGCATGAGGAAATCTGGAGTGGCAGATAAGTATGTTAGACTGGTACAGGACATGTATGAGGACAGCAGGACAGTGGTGAGATGTGCTGTGGGAGTGACAGATAGCTTCAAGGTGGAGGTGGGATTGCATCAAGGATCGGCTCTGAGCCCCTTCTTGTTTGCTCTGGTGATGGACCGACTAACAGATGAGGTCAGGCAGGAATCCCCATGGACTATGATGTTTGCAGATGACATTGTGATCTGTGGTGAGAATAGGGAACAGGTGGAAGAGAACTTGGAGAGGTGGAGGTATGCACTTGAAAGAAGAGGAATGAAAGTCAGCCGTAGTAAGACAGAGTACATGTGTGTGAATGAGAGGGAGGCCAGTGGAACAGTGAGGCTACAAGGAGCAGAGGTCACAAAGGTGCAGGACTTCAAGTACTTGGGGTCCACTGTCCAGGAAAATGGGGAATGTGGTAAAGAGGTGAAAAAGAGAGTCCAGGCAGGATGGAGTGGATGGAGAAAAGTTTCAGGAGTGATTTGTGACAAAAAGGTGTCAGCAAAGGTCAAAGGAAAAGTTTACAAGACAGTGGTGAGACCAGCTATGTTGTATGGTCTGGAGACAGTGTCATTGACAAAAAGACAGGAGAAAGAACTGGAAGTAGCAGAAATGAAGATGCTGAGGTTCTCCTTAGGAGTGACAAGGATGGATAAGATCAGGAATGAGATAATCAGAGGTACAGCACATGTTGAACAACTGGGAGATAAAGTTAGGGAGGCCAGACTGAGATGGTTTGGACATGTCCAGAGGAGGGACAGTGGGTATATTGGTAGAAGGATGTTAGAAATGCAGCTGCCAGGAAAAAGACAAAGAGGGAGACCAAAGAGGAGATATATGGATGCAGTTAGAGAGGACATGGAGGTAGTTGGAGTGAGGACAGAGGATGCAGAGGACAGAGTGAGGTGGAGGAGGATGACTCGCTGTGGCGACCCCTGAAAAGGGAAAAGCCGAAAGAAGAAGAAGAAGAAGAAGAAACAGAAATTATCTGAAAAAAGCTGAAATTTGCAATAACGGAAGAAACAGCTGAAAAGTAGCTAAAAAAGGAAGAAAGAAGCTTAATTTACCAGAAGGAAGTGGAAATAGTACATTTTTGTTGAATTGGGTTGAAAAAAGTTTAAATAAGTGCAAAAAATGTGGAAATAGTCAAAAAAGCTAAAATGTGCATAAAACAGCTAAATGGTAGCGGAAATAGCAGGAAAAAGCTGAAATTTGGATGAACAAGCATAATAAGCTGAAATTAGCAAAAATAA
Source organism: Garcialebias charrua (assembly GCA_038048925.1). Lineage (NCBI taxonomy): Eukaryota > Metazoa > Chordata > Actinopteri > Cyprinodontiformes > Rivulidae > Garcialebias > Garcialebias charrua. The sequence goes on along the minus strand of JBBPBX010008540.1, from coordinate 11,282 downwards.
TTTATAAGAAGCACAAAAATGTTGTAGTTAGCAGAAAGCCTCTTAAAGGATCACAAAACAGTTGAACAACAGCTGAAAGTACTGTACTGTAGCTGGAAAAAAGTGTACATTTGCACAAGGAAGCTGAAAGAAGCTGAACCAGAGCAAAATGTGAAAGGCGCAGAAAAGATTGTGAACAGATCTAAAGACTTGAAGGATGTGAAATGAGCTCAATTAATTTTCTATGAGAAAAAAGTGTCAGAAAAGGCTAAAAAAGAAAAGAAAAAAATGCTAAAGTTGCACTAATACCATAAGTCATAGCACCCTTCTCCTGAACGAGCTGAACATTTTTGAATTATGATTTGTTGAAATAGAACAAAAATTGTGGGATGAGAAATATGCTGAAAACAGTTCAGAAGAACAATGGATCACAATAGTGTGAATGTTTCATAAACATTCACACAAATGTGAAAAGACCCAGGAGTCACAGTGGCATACTGAGATAAATAAATTCACATGTAAACATGTTGTTTACTTCTTACAAATACTGGTTGAGTCAGATGTCAAAATGCATTTGAAAAATGGGAGTTCACCGACTTCTTTGCCCAGCTGACCTCACCACTGAACTCTATGTCTTTGTACACTTTTCCACAAACCGCTGCACTGCCACTAACCTAAACACATGCCAGGGTGTGTTTGTACGTGTGCATGTGTGGCCGTGACTGGAACGCTTGCCATGCCTCTTAGAATTACTGTAATCTCACACACAAATCCTTCTGCAACAATAAAATTAAATAAAAAAATTCTATAGGTGCACACACAAACCTGTGTGAGCCAACAGTTGGTGGTCATGATCTGCTCCCTCTCATTCTGAAACACAAATACACAAGGCTCAGTGATTTCAAACAACCTTCATGGTGCTTTTTAATCTCTGTGTGTGTGTGTGTGTGTGTGTTAGCCCACCACGTTGATGAGCTGGGCCAGAGACACCTGTATGTAAATGGTGACCTGCTGGCTGTTGTTGATGGCTGGTCTGATCAGCTTGTTATAATGCTCCGGTGACAACAGGTGACTCACCAGCCTCTCCTCCACCTCCGCACACAAGGCAGCTGTTTACAGACAGAAACAAAAAAATATATAATAAACTACTGGAATTAAATCTTCATGCGTTTTGTATTGTTGTGTTGTGTTTTTGGGTTCATGTGACATCATCTAATCGTTTGCAAGTTGAAGGCAGTGTTTTATTTACAGGCTGTTGTTTTAATTATTCTTTTGTCCGGTTGAACTGCAAAATTGTAGTTGCTGTATTCTTGAACAGAGGCACCAGGAAATTTCCGATTCTATGATATTTCAGATAACTTTCCATTTCCTTCTTTCTCCTCTGTGTTTGTCGGGTGTTTTCCTGTCCCCTTAACTCCCAGCTGGTCGACTGGTCATCCTAAGCTTGGTTCTGAAGTTTCTTCCTGGTTATGAGGAGCTGTTCCTCCCAGTTGTTGACCACTTTGATCCAGCTGATGTGCTATTAAATTCCATTAAACATAATTGTCGATTTAACACAACTTACTTTGTGAATAAGATGCCGAAACAAGCAAATATCAGGTGAAAATGAAGTGCAAAAAATGATGAAAAACTATACAAACCTGCGCCGGAGTGTTTGGAAAATATGCAATAATTGTCAGTCGATCAACATTTAATTATAGAGCGAAGCCAAAAGGTGCACAAAGTGTTTCACAATACAAAAGCTAAAAACAAACAATAAAAAACAATACAGAGTTTTTTCATTTGTTCTGATGGGTGCTCATGGGGAACAATAGATTTTGTAGCCATCAGGTGTGGATCGTATCAGGCCCTGGTGCCGTCCCAATCTTTACTTGAGACTAGGTTCTTGTTCTGGGAGCTTGCTGTAACCTTCGAACCCGTAGCCTTAGATGTTTTTCTGATCTCATGCTGCTGATTATTTCATGCTGCTGTATTTATAATAATAATAATAATAATAATGAATTCAATTTATAACGCACTTTTCATTAGTGAAAATCTCAAAGTGCTACACACATTGAATGCTACACACATTCATAAACCGGTAGCGGCAGACTACCATGCAAGGTGCTTTCCAGTCCTACCGGGAGCAACTCGGGGTTAAGTGTCTTGCCCAAGGACACAACGACACATGGTGTGGAGAACCGGGATTCGAACCGCCAATCTTCCGATCGGGGGACGACTGCCATTACCACTACGCCACGGCCGCCCCACAATTTATTTATTCGTAACCATCCACTCACCCATGGACTTGCGTTCGGGCTGCTGTTGTTACACCCTATTTGTGCATTATTAGTGTCTAGTGTTTTTGGCATGCCATTTGGCGTTTGTTTAGTTTATATCTTACATCCTTATATGCTGTTTCTTTTTACACTTTATATTTTACTATTGTTAGGTGTAACTGGGACCCTGTGTACATAATTTCGTTCCACCTCATGTACCACATGTGATGCGAATAACAATAAACCTGCTTGAACTTGAACTTTTCTCACATGCATTAGTTTTACTCCGTCTGAGCTCTGGCTGAGCCGAGTCTCATGTTGTTCCCCTGCAGTGGTGGGATGTAACTTAGTACAAATACTTTGTTGCTGTACTTAAGTATATTTTTCATGTATCTGTACTTTACTTAAGTAGAATTAAATGTGGGTACTTTTACTGCACTACATTTTACATGAAGTATCTGTACTTTCTACTACACTACATTTCTATAATGTGTTGAGTTACAAGTTACATTCACGTTGCAACTTTTTGATTTGTCGTTAGTTTGAAAGTAACTGATGTTGAGAGGGGAGTTGGTCCACTGAATCACTGCAAAGTGGACAGGTAACATTAGACCTGCCTTCAAGAAGAGCTGGACCAATGATGTATATTCTTGTGTATAAGTCATTTAGCTGGGAGCACCCACAGCACCACTAACACACACAAAATGGATTCCACCACAAAGATTCATCCAGAAGATACACAACACCCATGGCTTTATTGAAATATTATTGAAAGACTATTGAAATATTATTGAAAGACTATTGAAAGACTGTTCAGTACAGCAGGACAGATTCTCTCTCCCTAAAGAGCCAGACATGGACTCAAAAACTTTGAAAACCAACTTCTTCTGAACTTGAACAAGAAATTCTTGCTGCAATATTAAAATGTGTCAGTTCATGGGATGTTAGGAGACAAGAGATTTCTCCAAATGTCTCGACACTCAGGTCCAAGTTTTGAAAATGTTGTCAGGAAGTTAAAGTATTGTTCATTGTTGATCCATTACAAGATTGACTAGACAATATTTTAACTAGAGTTGATGACAAACGAGTTGAAGTGATCTATTCCTTTGTTAGTTGTGTCTAATGCTCCTTTTTTCAAACAGACAACTTTTACTTAAATGTGTTTAAGCTCAAACCAGCAGACTGAGAGACAGCTCTGTTCATCAGGCAGTCAGGATGCTAAACACTCTGCCTGCTCTGCCTCCCCTCCCATTTGAACTGCCTTAACACAAAAAACTTTCTCACACATTACCACACAACACAAAGATTTTAACACTGGACTCTGTGTCATCAAACGGGTTATTCACTAAACTCTCGGTCATGTGCTCATTCAGTTTGCACTACTTCTCATATTTGCACTAATGTTTGTATTACATCACTGCCTATAGTCATAATACTGTTTACATTCTCTGTTTACATACTACTGGTTACATTCAATGTTTACATTTATTAATACTGTTTACATTTATTACTACTGCTTACATTTATTACTACTGTTTACATTTACACTACTTTTATATCTACACCACTGCTGATACATATACAGTATTCTCTGACCAGCCTTATTTAAGGATGCCCAATGTGCCTTACTGCATATGCCACTTTTGCCTCTATAACAACATCAACTACTACCTCATACATATACTGTGTACATTAACTCATATGCTGCTTTGCCACTTTGCAAATGTCAATGCTAGAACCTTTAGTTTATTTTATAGTTATACTTTTTATACTTTTTTATACTAGTATGCAAAAACTCAGGACAGTATTATGTTCATTAAATGTTTAGTGTTTTAGTTTTAGAGTTGGTGTAAATTTTCATACTCTTATACCACTATGCAAAAACTCAGGACAGTGTTACAGTTTTACTATTTTATGCTTATGTCTATTATTATATGTTTCAGTGTTTCAATGTTTAAATAGTTACTGTTGCACCGAGGGACTGAGAGAAACGCAATTTCAATTCTGTGTATGTCCTGTACATATTGCAGTTCTGACAATAAAGTTGACCTTGACCTTTACTGCAGTTAAAATGACACATTGGTTTTATTTTGTGTTAAATAAAAACTTTCAAAGGTATAATCATTCCTCTTTCTTATTTTGCTTAATGGTATTTAACTCATCACTGAAATTCTGACACACAGAATCAAAAGTCCAAGTGTGAACTGTGTCACAGAGTAAACACAATAAAAACATGCATTATCTGCAGCATTGTTCATTAAAATGGCTCAACACTATTAATGTATTACAGAAAATATGCATACAGTACGCACACTTAATGGTATTGTAGACCATTGCATTAGTTAATACATTCAGCAAGTACTTTTACTTTAATACTTTAAGTATTTTTAAAAGCAAGTACTTATTTACTTTTACTTAAGTAAAAATATTAATATGGTACTTCTACTTTTACTAGAGTACATTTTTGTCTGTTTATTTGTACTTTTACTTAAGTACAGTGTTTGAGTACTTTCTCTACCACTGTTCCCCTGCCACTAAGAGTACACATTGTGTGGTTCTTGAGTTTACCTCTTAAGACAGGTAGCCAGAGCTGTGAGGCATCCTTTGACAGATTCTACAGCAGGCATCACCAACCTTTTCGAAACTGAGAGCTATTTCGTGGGTACGGAGTCATACAAAGGGCACCAGTTTGATAAACTCTTCGGAAATAACAAAGCGTAAATTGAAAATAATGTATAATAAACATATTTTTAAGAACATATTTTTAAGATAGACATTTTAAAATACAAAAAGAGAATAACTGAATAAAATTAAATTTTAAATGCAGCTTAGTAGTGAGTTGTGCTATTTTTAGAACAGGTCTGAGGGCACCCCAAATGGTCCTTGGGGGCACCCGGGTGCCCGCGGGCACCGTGTTGGTGACCCCTGTTCTACAGCCTCGGGTATGGACAAGTTTCAGCATTCTTTGGTAAGTCTCTCTTCATTATATCTTTCTGTTGTTCTGGCAGTTGACTGATACCATAGTTCTTGGCTTGAAGGTTGCACAGAATCTTTGCTGGTCCTAGAACGGAGCCGTTCTGGACAGAGATCTCAGAGTTGTTCCTGATCTGCTGGAGCCATTCTTCCAATATGGTCACAGCTTAAAGTTCTCCATTGCTCACTGGCACCACAGAAGCCTTGCCTTTCCACAACTTCTCTATTTCCTTCACCAGCCCTTGGTATTTCTGATCACTACATCTATTGCTTGTCTTGCTCTGTAGTTTTATAAACTGAGTAGTTGGAACAGTGGTAATGTGGCACAACTCTGGAACAGAAAATCAGGGGTTCAAACCCTGATTCAGCCAACCTCCTATCAGCCCAATGCGTAATGAGTGAAATATATAAAAATGATGCCATGCTAGTTCTAAAGGTGTCCAGAATGACAATATCTGTGTCAGATGCTAGGAAACAGATCATTCTGGTGAGAAAAGGTCTACTAGAACAAGACATGTGGACGAGGGCAGAGCTGTTGAAATTCTTCATGAGCAAACTCATGGAAAGGAGCAATGTGGGAAGAATGTGGGACTTACAGCAACTTTAAAACACAACATCCAGATTATAAACAACTTTAAACCTAGAGCTCCAACATTCACACAGTGAAAGCCATACACAAGTTGTACAGGATGTATATAAACTTTGGCAAATTAGTCAAAGACAAATTAGACATGAAGAGATGTGACTAGGTTTGTATTGAACTGATGTAAGGTAATAATTGAACTGTAAATGCTAAAACCGTGATTAGGGTAAAACTGAGATCCAGAAGTAAGTGCAAGTTGAGATGGAGCTTTGTGTCTATGAGCAGGTCTCACAACACACACACACACACACACACACACTCCTGTTCACATCGCTGCACTCTCCATACCTCAATAATTCATAGCTGCTAAAATAAAAAATACCATCATCTTTGATGCACAGAGATTCAAACACCAGAAGAGATTATTTTTCAGGTCCTTTCCGCCCACATAGAATATTCCCAGTGGCCATGGGGACACACAGATAACGTAAAACTGAACAACGAACGATACAAACATGCGGTTGTGTTCGAATGAGGCAGATGGACGAATAACCTCAGGCAGCACGAAAACTAAATAATCTGCATCCTGTAGCTTTCTTTTCCAGAATGGTGAATTATTCAATGCATTGCTATCTGTGGTGAACCAAAACAATTCAGCCTTCAGTGATCGTTGGCTTTACTCAGTACAACCATGTGCCATTTATACACATCCACCCCCATAAGGTTGAATTATGAGACGTTGTACCAAATGGAGCTTCTGACTGGCCGATGAGGATTTTTCAATCTGACAAGATCTTTGGTGGTTCCAATCTTTTCTTTGTCAGACACAGTCCTTCCATTTAAAAACAGAAAGTCACAAACTCACTTGTGACACTTTCTGTACTTCTTGTTCTTTTCTCATGAGAAGTCACTGAAACATGTGCAGGTTTAGAACAAAGAAGACAAGAACATCCAGTGTGACAGAAATGGCTTTCTTCTGTTCTCTGTGTCTGAGCTCCTTTTACATGTAACTGCTGCTTCTGGTCTGCACTGCCTGATGGCTCACCTCACCTGCCCGTTTCGCTCTCAGAGAACAGCCTCCAAACTATTTTTCTCAAACAATGACTGCTACTTTGATTCATTGGTGCTGGTCCATGCTGGCTCATAACACAAGAGAAAAGTGATTTTCAAGTCATGACAAAAAACTGGTGAAATATCCTGCATGTTTTAGTCCACTCTTATTAAAGTTTCCTCATAAAGCTGAACTTATAAGACAGGCAGAATGAGTATCTTTTAGAACCACCACGTAAAAGCTTGGAGGAAAGCAAAATATATCATTTATAGCTGAAAAATGTGGCATGCAGCAACAAATAAGGGCAAAGAATGAATAGAAAGAGGAGATAACCATAAAGCAAAATGTGACCTGGTTCAAATGTCTGTACAGAGTGAGTTTAAAGATTTTTTAATTTGTTGTCATCAGCTGGCCCGGATTTTCGCAGGGGTTACTATGGGCTTGAGCCCGGGGCCCCGGAATTTTAGGGGCCCCGCCCGGAGCCTCCGGCCCCGCACCCTAAGTTTTTTTTAAATTTGTAAACGGATAGTGTCAGAATTTAACCAATGACTAAGATGATTTTGACAGTGCCTTTGAAAAATGTTTTAATTTGTTCTGTCAAATGTCCATCTTAAATGATTGCTTATTATTGGTCCAGTTTTGACGCGCATCTTAGGGGGGGGGCGGGGGGCGAGCGTCATTCACCGACGCTGCTGTATTTGTTTTTACAATGGCGGACAATAGGAAATACGACAGCGGAGCGCAGAAAAGAAAAAAGAGAATAGAAAAAGTGCATCGTGACAAAGAGGCGATAAATAAAATGCCTAAACTGACAGGCTTTTTTAAACCTGTTAGCGGAGATGGAGCAGGACCACCATCATTACTCCCCGCTGATCAAACTGTTAGCTTTGCTAACACCGGCTGCACGAGCCCACCAGAACCTTCAACCGTGACCGTCCAGGCTGGACTGGCATCTGAGGAGTCAGAGCAGGTGGAAGCAGGAACTTCTTCAGCAGGTGGAACTGTGGATCCGTACAGTACTGATCCTGCGCTTTGGGGGGACATTGACAAGTCCGCGCGGGCTTACTGGGCTGAGCGAGGACCGGGGAGCTGCCAAAATATGAACGTTAGTTTTCAAGCATCTGAACGGGTGTACAAGCATCAAAAACGTCTCTTCTCCAAATCTCACTTTAAACGTAAGATGGCAAATGGTGAGTACATCGAAAGACCGTGGCTGCTCTACTCTCCATCCTCTGGAGCTGCGTTTTGTTTTGCATGCCGCATTTTCAGCGATGCCACTACACAGTCAAGCTTTGAAACTGGTTTCTGTGACTGGAAGCACGCAACTAAACGCATGAAGGAGCATGAAAACAGTGAACATCACAGAAAAGCAATGCTGACGTTTGTTTCACTTGCATCAGCCAGCGGGAGGATAGACACATAGAGAAATATGGAAATGCAGGTGCAGGGAAACCCTCATATCTTTCTTCCCAAACATGTGAGGAATTTATTCAGCTGATGGGTGATCGTGTTCTATCAGAAATAGTGAGTGAAGTAAAAATGGCAAAATACTTCTCAATCTCTGTTGACTCCACGCCAGATGTTGCACATGTTGATCAGTTAACATTTGTGTTAAGATATGTGTCACCTGAAGGACTTACAGATGGGCTGCACATGCAGATGCCACACAGGCAGTGCATATTAACTATGCAAACATTCAAAAATCATTGCAGAATATTGTAAATGACACAAACCAAAATGCAGCAATAAGAAATTAAGCAAGATCACTTGATTAAAAAAATGGACAAGCTTGAAACAGCTTTTATGTGTACATTTTGGCACAGCATTTTGCAGCGCTTTGAAAAAGCAAGTGCAGCTTTGCAGTCTGTGGAACTAGACTTGTGTAGAGCTGTGGATTTGGTGGGGTCCTTGCGGGAGTACATTGGAGGTCTGAGAGATCAGTTTGATAGGTTTGAGTCTCAAGCAAAGAAGTTGTCTCCAACAGTTTCACAGGCTTACAGAGCTACTACTCAAAGATCAAAGACTCCAAAAACATTTTTTGGAGAGAGTGCCACCTCAGAGGTTGAGTTATCAGCTCAAAAAAAGTTCTCCACCAGTGTTTTTTTGGTGGTTGTTGACAGATTGCTTTCTGAAATCGATCGCAGGTATGCTGCATATGATAACCTCAACAACACTTTTGGCTTCCTGAACAATTTATCTGGTGTTACTGTTCAAGAGCTAAGAAACAAAGCATCTCATCTCCAAAGTAAATATTCAGCTGACTTGGAGATGGACTTTGTGGAGGAAACTGTCCAGTTTAAAGATTTTATTCGTGATAAAGAGATCACATCTGCTCCATCGCTTTTACAATTCATTAGGGAAAAGAAACTGCAGGACATCTTCCCAAATGTGGATATTGCATTCAGGCTTTACCTGACATTTCCTGTCACAAATGCAAGTGGTGAGCGATCATTCTCCAAGCTCAAAATTGTTAAAAATAGACTCAGATCCACAATGGGACAAGAAAGACTGAACCATTTGACTCTCATGTCTATTGAGAGTGATCTAGTGAGAAAGCTGGACTTCAGTGATCTTGTAAAGGAATTTGCAGCAAAAAAATCCAGAAAAGTGGGCATCTTTTCAAATGTCATGTCAAAGTAAGGCTTAAATGTCTGATAACCCTACTGAAAAGGCTTGGTGTTACTGGTTAGGGCTGTGCATGTCTGCATTATAAGACAGGCTCAAAGTTGCTAAATGTTCAGGGTTGAATATTTTCTTATTTGGGTTGCATGGTTTGCGTTTGAGTAAATGTAGGTCAATGTTTGTGGTTCTAGTTCCTTCAAATAAGATGAATGCAGAAGTTTTGTTAATAAATGGAAATCTTTATTTTGTTCTTCATACTGTATTTTTAAGATGTTATCTGTAAAATAAACTGCAAGCATCATATTCTAGTTTCAAACCAACATGTGGTTTTGTCTTTTTTTTACACTAATTTTCATGTCCTGCGACTTTTCGGGCGGAAAATACGGTATATATGGGCCCCCATATTGACTCAAGCCCAGGGGCCCCCATCCTCCTAAATCCGGCCCTGGTCATCAGATTTGTTTGGTTGCATTGTTAAAAGTCACTCTTAAACAATTCAACTACAAACGTAGCACATACCAATTCATGAAAAAAACAGACTAAACTAAAGGCCTAGCATTCCTTTAAGGAGTGTGTATCACCCACTGCCTTTCATGCCAGAAATTCAACTAAAATTGCTTTGTGTTTACAAATAATCAGTGGTGTCAAAAGTATTCACATTCATTACTCAAGTAGAAGTATAGATACTGGGATTTAAAATTACTTCTGTAGAAGTAGAAGTATCAACTCTAGCTTTTTACTCAAGTAAAAGTAAAAAAGTACTGGTTTCAAAAACTACTTAAAAGTATAAAAGTAAAAGTAGCGTAAGAAAAAGCAACAACAAAGACAAATGCTTAGGCTGCACCACACATACTATTGTATACAACCCCACCTCCCCCACAAAAATCATTTTTTTAGACTAGATTATATTATATTGTTAATGTTGAAAAACTAGGGGTGCACTAAGCTACCTGTCTTAACTGCATATATGCCCATTGAAAATAGGGTTGCCAACTCCTTGATAAATAAATAAGGGACACCTCTCGGCAGGGCTGGTCACCCCATTTAACCCCCCCCCACACACACACAAAAACCCTGCCTGCCCCTCCTCACTTTGAAATCAACCTGAATTCATTTGGATACGTGTTTTTGAATTATAAAAATATGTATAAACAAATTATTACACAATTAACCATTTATTTTTAGTGCAAATAGAATTGCCAGAAACAAACATATCTTTTGAAAATTATGTATCTTTCTTAAACAGACCTCTGTCCTGCTTAATAACTTAAAACAGTATTAAATAACAAAAAATCAATACGAACATTCTGTAATAGTGCATTTAGTGCAACGTGCAAATAAAGTTTGTAGTAAATCTGTAAACATAAACACATTGTGCCTCAAAGGCCATGGCTTTCCACTTGTAGTAAAAATAAAAAACTTGTAAACTAAACAGTGGAACGTTACATTATGGAGTCAACCTATTTTTTCCATTTGTATTTCTGCTGAGATCGTGCTGCAGCAAGGAATGCTGTTTTTCAGTGCCAAAGAGTAAAACTCTGAGCAAGACATTTCATAATTTATAAAGGACATAATGAGCCATGTTATTGAGCCGTTCACATACATATGTAACTTATCATTTTCAACAGGAATTTTTCCAGATAATATGAAAGTAGCTAAGGTCGTTCCTCTTTTAAAAATGGTGATAAATGTGTATTCAACAATTATAGACCTATATCCTTGTTACCACAGTTTTCAAAAATTCTTGAAAAACTATTTGTAAACAGACTAGACCAATTTATAGATAAACAAAATATTCTAAGCAGCAGTCAGTATG
>JBBPBX010008539.1:51767-62283 GCA_038048925.1 Garcialebias charrua | reverse complement strand
GTGAGAATTATTGCTAGAAAGCCTTATCGTCATCCATCAAATGTATTATTTAAACAACTCAAATTATTGAAATTTCATGAATTGGTAGATTATAATATTTTGTTAGTAATGCATAAGGCTCATAAGAATGTGCTACCCACAAATGTTCAAATGTTTTTCATAAAGAGAGAAAGCTGTTACAGTTTAAAAGGAACTGAAATGTTTGTTAAACCTAGATATAGGACTAGTTTGAAGGGACGTTTTATTTCGAATAAGGGAGTGGAATTGTGGAATGTTTTGGAAAAAGATGTTAAAGATGTAAACTCTGTGATGAAATTCAAAAAAATTATCAAGTCTAAACTGCTAGCAAAATACTAAAGCTTCAAGTAATGCATCCTAATGTATTTGTTGATTATTGAGTGTGAAATGTTACTAAATTGATCTGTTGTTTTTGGTAGTTAATTGTTTGAATTGATTGTTTGTAAATTGTTTGTTTTGTTTTTTTGTGGTAAAAAAGGGGCAGACAAAATAAGAAAATTTTCTTCTGCCACCTTTCATTTGATGTATTTTGATTTTTTTTCTCATATTTATGAAATGGGTTTTTTCCATTATCTTTTATGTTGTTTTTCTTAAATATGTAAAATGAATAAAACTTTTTAAAAAAAAAATGCTGAAGAGAAAAAAACAGGAAGTGGATTAGAGCTGACCAGATTTTGACACATTAATAAGGTAACTGAACTTGGCAAAAGGGCCTTCTCTTACTCCGCTCCTGTTTCCTGGAATATCTTGTAAAAAGATCTGAAGATCTCGACCTTGACTTCTCCAAGTGACTTTAAACATCTGTTGAACTCTGGCAAAAACGATTTTCTACATCTACCTTATAATGTTTTGCTACTTTGACATCTTTGTTTGTTTTTTTAACTTGTAAAAAAAACCTGTACAGTATTTCTCTCTTATGATTGTCTATTGTTGATTGTTTAAGGAAAATCTATTGTTGCTGTTGTCATCATTCTTTAGTTTGTAGACAGGTCTCTCTTGTAAATGAGTCCTCGAGGCTCAATGGGATTAACCTGACTAAATAAAGGTTGAATTAAAAAAAAAATTTTTCCAGAAAAACATGTCAGGTCATTGATGCGATAATAAGGCTCTGCTACTAATACGTGTGTAATTGTACATACGTTGGTACTGAATGCTTACAGGTCAGATATTTATGACAGTACAAGAAACCAGAGCAGCGCCTCTGGAAAATCAGGGAAAACCTTCCACATTTTCCAGACAGGGAAACTGCACGTTTAACTCTGATCTGCTGATTAAAGAAGATCTTTCTGAGAGTTGAACATGTACAAATATTAATGCTGGTACTGTATTCTAGTACCACACTGAGTCCATGTTCTGCAGACATGTATCCTCACTGACTGGTTGTGGGGGCGTTGTATTATACAACATAAGAAACAAAGAAGAATGATGTTCACGTGCCGAAGGCTGCAACTCTAGAGTGTTTCATGTACAGTAACTGAAATATCTAGAATTTCCGGATTTACTCAGGGAAAACTCAGGGAATTTTGTTTTCCTGAAATGTTGGGAACCCTGGGATCAGCACTCCCATTGAGAAGTGGACGTACATTTAATAGCTCGTCGCTAATAAAGCACTCTGCATCAAAGCAAGCTTGAAGAGATGCCTGTTTGAACTCCGATGTGTGGACGAGGTTAGCTGTTCTGGTGAGTACGGTGGAAAATGTTTGGAAAGCCAAAATATTACAATTTTATTAACCTTTATTGAATCTGGCAAGTCCCGCTGAGATCACAAATCTGTTCTGGACTTTATGTTTACACCTTGAAATGCAAATGTGCACCTTTTCCTTTCAATTTTTAAAACTTGGAAGGGATTCATTTTAAACGCTGCTGTTTTGTAAACTGTTTTTGAGCTGCACCTTAATTTTATATAAAAATATTGAAGTTCTCAAGACCTTGTTTTATGACTTTGTAAACACATCTTTCAGAATACTTTAGAAAATATTTTTTAGCATATAAATAGTATTGCGCAAGTATTGTTAAGCAAACTTACAAGTGTAAGTATTGTTAAGCAAACTTACAAGTGTAACCTAACAATTACAATGACAACATGGTATTAGTTTTAGAAATTCAAAAATTTAACTTAAATGATAAACATGCTGGTGAAGATTCTCAGTCGTCCAGGACATGATAAATCAAAAAGGCGTTCAATACAAGATCAACTGGACTTTATTTGTAACAGAAGACGTTTCGCTTCTCATCCATTGAATTGATAAAGCTCTTCGGATGAGAAGCGAAACGTCTTCTGTTACAAATAAAGTCCAGTTGATCTTGTATTGAACGCCTTTTTGATTTAAATGATAAACTAAACTGTAAACTAGAAGTAAATAACAAGTGCATTGGGAGTGTATGAAAAAGTGTACTAGTGGTATACTTTAAGTATACTGTAATAAACTAAAATATGAACTAGACGTATATAACAAGTGCATTTGGAGTATAAAGAAAAGTATACTAGTGGTATACTTTAAGTATAATTCAATAAACTAAAATATGAACTTGAAGTACACTAAAAGTACATTGGAAGTCTAATTACAAGTGTACTACAGTACTAGTATACTTTAAGTATATATATATATATATATATATATATATATATATATATATATATATATATATATATATATTTTTTTTTTCTTCTTTCGGCTTTTTTCCCTGCGTTAGGGGTCGCCACAGCGAACTGGTCGCACGAAGATTTGGCAGTTTTTACGCCGGATGCCCTTCCTGACGCAACCACAGACCACCGAGCAACCACAGCCCTCTGTGTGGAGCAGAGAGCTGATATCTAGGGTTCCCGGGGGAGCAGATGGTGTGGGTTAAGGGCCTTGCTCAAGGGCCCAGAGTGGGGCAGATGAGGGTGGAGACAAGTGTGACCATTTCACGTACCCCACCCACATCTTTGATGTTGTCGGTACCGGGGCTTGAACCGGCGACCTTCCGATCACAAGCGCACCTTCTTAACCTCTGCGCCACCACAGTATACTTTAAGTATATACTTAACTTATAATGGGCCAATTTAGTCCCCAAAAAGTATATTGTAAGTAAACTGCGAGTATACTTAAAAGTACATTTAGAGACATATACTTTTATATACTTAAGTATACTTAACAACATTTACTTAAAGTATACTTCTTTTTGGTAAGGGGCCCGGAGGCAGCCTACACACCTACACACAAACAAGAGTGGTGTAGTTTATGCAGTCCAGTGCAGCGAGGACTGTCAAGATCTTTACATTGGAGAAACTAAACAGCCTCTTCACAGACGAATGTCCCAACACAGGAGAGCCACCTCTTCTGGACAAAACTCAGCTGTTCACCTCCACCTCACGGACAAGGGACACTCATTTGAAGACCAGAATGTGCACATTTTGGACAGAGAGCACAGATGGTTTGAGAGGGGGGTGAAAGAAGCTGTGTATGTTAAACGGGAAAAGCCTTCTCTTAACCGAGGGGGGGGGGCTCAGGTTTCAACTTTCAAAGACATATAATGCAGCTTTAAATCTGATTCCAAGACAGTTCACACCTGTTGAGAACAGAGTAGCTGCTTCTGTGGATTAGAGGAACAAAGACCTTAACAAACCCCCTACTGTTAAACTGTGATGTGTTATTGCGTCAATTTACATAGAATGGATATGTTATCTCCGGTATGTGTGGGCGTTATTTCAGCTTCCAAATTACATGTTGGTGCGTGGCATGTTGCCTGTATAAAACTTCTGTTTCACAGCTGCTCTTTTGAATTGAAAAAGCCCTTCGGATAAAGGGTGAAACGTTTTCTGCAACAAATAAAGTCCAGTTGTTTTTGTATTGAGCGCTTGTTCTGATAATCTCTGGATGTACGTATACAAGGTCGCACCTTACGTGTACTTGGAGAACCAACAGAACCGTCAACTGGATCGTGTTTTTACCACGCTCCTCAAAAATGAGCAAACATCTGTTTTGTTCCCCCAGAGCAGGTCAGACCCAGACTTCCTGTTTCACCTGGTCGGGGTACAAACCCGTAAAATAAATAATAAACGATACATTAAAAAATATTAAACCAGCTCCACAATCAGAAGCTTGACTCCTGAACTTAAACCTCACTAAAGGAAGAGACATACTCATGCAGCGGTTCACGTCCCTCCCTCTCTGTCCAAAGTGTCCAGCGGGACAGGCGTGGAGACACGTCCCGTGGTGGGACATCCCCTTCCTCTGTAGGGACAGGAAGAGCCGCTCGGGGCATCGAACGCAGCCGTTATCCTGCGAGCATTCCAGACAGCTCTGACAGTCGTCTGATGTCTCTCTGTGAGCTGCAGGAGACGACAGGAAGCACATCAGGACACAGCTGGATTATTAAAGCAGAGGACAGAAGAACGGATCAGGAGACTATAAATCCTCGAGATGCTATCTGAACTTCATAAAACTCCCAACCGAGCTCCTCAGAGCGCTGAACTGTGGGCGCTATGAGCTGAAGGCCTTAAAGGTGCAGCTAAAACCAGCTGAAAAGGTTTCACCACAAACTAATCAACTATTGAACAGCTGACATTTGCTGAAAGCAGGAAAATAAAAGCCGAAAGCAGCGGAAAAACAGCAGAAAGGTGTAGAAACAGCTGAAAAGAGCAGAAATTTAGCAGGAATGAGCAGAATAAGCTGAGCAGGAGTGGTGGGGTGGGGGGTGGATTTCATAAGGCGCTGAACAGAAAAACAAAGCTGCAATTAACATTAACAGTAGCTGAAAAAGCTAAAACAAACAGAAATGGCTGAAAAGAGCATACAATTTAAAATTATTAGACAAAAGCGCAAAAGGCAAGAAAAGTTTATGTTTGTTTATGTTTATGTTTATTAAATTTGTTCATTTTTTACAAAAGAAACAATACAAGACAATCTCATAAATGATAGTGTACAAAATGCAAAAAAATGAAAGGTAGCAGAAAGAAGAATACATCTTATTATATCTGCCCCTTTACTTCCAACAATCAGATTAAACAACAATAATCAGCCATGTAAACAATAATAATCTTCAACCAACTTTTTCCAACAATCAGATTAAACAATAATAATCTTCAACCAACAGTACAAAATGACTAACTCTTTCTAATTTTCTAACTAATACAATACACATTACGCTATTTCATATTTTTTTAACACATTCGTTTTGATCATTTTCTTAAATGTAAACATTGACTTGGCATTTTTAACTACATTCTCCAAGCCATTCCATAATCTAATTCCCTGGATTGAGGTAGAACGTCCCTTCAAACTAGTTCTGAATTGTGGTTTTACAAACATCTCTGTCCCCTTAAGATTATAACAACTTTGTCTTTTAACAAAATGCATTTGGATATTTAAAGGTAATGCATTATTTTGAGCCCTATACATAACTGATAAAATATTATAGTCTACCAAATCATGGAACTTCAATAACTTCAGTTGATAAAATAATGTACTTGATGGATGACGGTAATGTTTTCTAGTGATAATTCTTACAGCTCTTTTCTGTAATACAAAAATAGGCTTTGTGATTGTTTTACACGCATTCCCCCAAACATCAATACAATAGATTAAGTGTGGAACAATGATTGTGTTATACAACAAATACAGAGCTTTATCATTCAATAGGTCTCTGACTTTGTACAGTACTGCAATCGATTTAGCTATTTTTATTCTTACAGAATTTATGTGTTGTTTCCATGTCAGTTTGTCATCAATGATAACACCCAAAAACTTCACCTCACTCACTCTACAAATCTCAACACCCTCAATTTTGAGTGGAACATCAACAGTTTTCTTTTTATTACCGAATATCATGTAATTAGTTTTTTCTAGATTTAATGATAATTTATTTATTTTAAACCAAGTTTGTATCTTGACAAATTCTGTCTTTATCAATTCCAACATTTGTTCTATATCTTCACCTAAACAGAAAAAAGTGGTATCATCAGCAAAAAGTACACATTTAAGGAGTCCTGACACATTTACCAAGTCATTCACATATAAAATAAAAAGCTTTGGTCCAAGTACAGAGCCTTGGGGAACTCCACATGTGATATTACAGAGGTCAGATCTTACATCATTTATTTGTACAAATTGTTTCCTATCTTTTAAGTAGCTAGATACCCACTGTAATGCTGGTCCTCTAATACCATATTTGTTCAGCTTTTCTAGGAGAATGGTGTGATCAATAGTATCGAATGCTTTTTTTAAATCAACAAAAATACTGATACAATATTGTTTTTGATCGACAGCAGTAGTTATTTGTTCCATTAATTCCATGAGAGCCATTGATGTAGATTGTTTATGAATTGAAATAATATTTTCATTGAAATATGACATCAGGGAGTTGCAAAATTCTGTGGAAACCATGCGAGAGGTTAGAGAGTTAGATGAGACAGAACGGTGAAGGAGAGAGAACAATGTCTTTGAATTACCAACATTGGAACTGATGATGTCTGAGAAGTAGCTGGATTTGGCTTGAGAAATACTGTTCTTGTAATGGATGATGTGGTTTGCATAAAGTTCCTTGTGAATTGTTAGACCGGATTTTTTATAAAGACGCTCTAGCTGCCGATCTTTGGTTTTCAGGGAACAGAGTGCTGGAGTGAACCAGGGTGCAGAGTTGGAGAAGGAAACAGTCCGGGTTTTCAAAGGAGCAACAGAGTTAAGGATGTTGGTGAGGCTGGTGTTGTATAATGTGACAAGATCATCTGGGTTGGAGGAGCTGAAAGTGGAGAGGGTATTATTAATATGAGATAAAAGAATGTCATGGTTGATATTCTTGATATTACGGAAGGAAAGAGTGCGTTGAGGTTTATCTGAGGAAATTTAAGATTAACATTGAATGAAATCATCAGGTGATCAGTAAATGGAAGTTCATCAGAAGAACAGTTAAGAGGAGAAAGTCCAGAGCAGCATAGTAAGTCCAAAGTGTGGTCCTGTCTGTGCGTTGGAAAGTTTATGAATTGTTGAAAGCCACAGCTGTCCAAGCATGATGTGAAGTATCTGGTGAGGGGGTTGTTGTCTTCATCCATATGAATGTTGAAATCGCCTAGCAGGAGAATATTGGGTGAAAGAGCTGAGACATGGGCCATTAGAGCAGCAAACTCATTCATGAAGCAGTTGTTTGCTTTTGGCGGGCGGTAGATAGTTCCCATATCGGTTGGTGTGGGGCCAGCGAGCAGACTGTAGCCCCTTTCATAAGACAGTTCAGTCCGGGTTTGATGCGTGTTCAGTCCTGCAACGAGCATTCAGAAGGAAAAAAAACGTGCCTTGGCGAGTTAAGTTGACTCGCCTCTGATCCGCCCCTGACCCGTGAGCAGAGGTAGTGTTAAGCCCGATGCAGAGCTCAGCGTCCTCCCTAGACGCCACACACGGCACATTCTGTGCGCGCCTGTTCACCGGGCAGAGCTCTGCTTTCTCTCTGCTTTCTTCTCAAGCAGCTGCACGCGGAGGGGGACTGAACTGAGGTCGCTGATTGGTCAGACACCGCGCATCGCGTACGCGCTCGTAAAATTGGAGCTTGGCGCGCTCGCGTGAACGTTCAAAGGGCTTGTGCAACGGCGACCGCACGGCGCTCACACAGCGGGGCGCCGCGCTCGCTCAAGCGCGGAGCTCTGCGCCGCCCTTATAACCCGCATCTGTCGACTTGTGAAAGGTCTCGGGGCTGCTGCGGCTTCAAACGGATTTGAATAATGACGTACTCTCCCACGTACTATCCTGGCGCACACTGTCGCGCTCTATTTAAATGTGTAAACAAGAACATGACATTTGTATTTTGCTCGCGCATCACTCGCTATTCTTCGCCGAATCTTTTTCTTTTTTTATTGATCATCACGGAAATGGCTAATTGGGGTGATGCAGAGACCTGTGTGCTCCTGTCTCTGCGCGCAGATGAGGAAATTAATAAGGGACTTACCGGTACAGTGAAGGATGGGGCCCTTCTGGAGCGGATTGCTGTACTGATGCGAGAGCAAAAAAAAAAGCATTCGGATAAGCACAACGATGTTCGCTAGCGTCGCCATGTTTGTTTACAGACACCTCTGCGGTCCCACGTTAAACACGCAGGCGCCACGTCCTCTGAGCTGCAGATTTTCACCACGCCTCTTCAACACGCGCTGCAAATTGTTTTGTGAATGCTCAATTGAGGCCGGGCCGTGGCCGGATTCAACTTTGTTTTATGAATGACCCGATGGGTATTAAAGCCGGACTGGTCTGTGCGGGAACTGCGCGGCTCTGACTTATGAAAGGGGCTACAGTGTGTTCGAAGGAGGAGGAGGGAGGAGTG
Organism: Garcialebias charrua; assembly: GCA_038048925.1. Classification (NCBI taxonomy): domain Eukaryota; kingdom Metazoa; phylum Chordata; class Actinopteri; order Cyprinodontiformes; family Rivulidae; genus Garcialebias; species Garcialebias charrua. The sequence goes on along the minus strand of JBBPBX010008539.1, from coordinate 53,979 downwards.
TGAACCGGAGTGACCTTCCAGTTCTCGTGGTGAATTATTGCGAGACCTCCCCCTTTGCCTGAGGCGCGGGCCTTGGCGGTGTAAACAAACCCCGGTGGAGTGGATTCGTTTAGATGAAAAAAGTCGTTTTGTTGTTGCCACATTTCTGTTAAGCAGATGAAATCCAGTTTTCGGTCGGATATTAGATTGTGAATAAGCTGACCTTTGCCCGTGAGGGAGCGAACGTTCAGAAGTCCAAACTTTACGGAGGAGGCGGAAGTAGTGACTGGAGCGTTAGCCGACCGAGCTAGGTTGGCTAACGTGCTGCTGCTGTTAGTGGTCTGAGCATTGCGGCATGAAGAATGGCGAGAGTCAGACCAGATTCATTCATTCAACCTTTATTTATACAGGCTAGCCTCGTTGAGCCACGGGGACTCATTTACAAGAGGGACCTGTCTCACTCACACCTAGGGTCAATTTAGAGTTACCAATCAGCCTAACATGCATGTTTTTGGACTGTGGGAGGAAACCGGAGCACCCGGAGAAAACCCACGCATGCACGGAGAGAACATGCAAACTCCACCCAGAAAGGCCCCCGGGCCGGGATTTGAACCGGGGACCTGCTCGCTGAGAGGCAGCAGCTCTACCAGTTGTGCCACCCTGCTGCCCGTGCACCGTGCTGTGCTGTCAGATGGAGGTTATGGGATTAGCCTTGTCAGCCATGAGTCGACGGCGCGAGCCCCGGTGGATGTATCTCCGACGAGGATGGAAGGCAATTTCCTGAAGAGGTACACGGCCGGTAGGAAAAGAAGACGAAGAGCTCAACGGCTGAATAATGGAGGAGGCCAGACGTTGGGTGGTGGAGGATGATCAGAAGGAGAGTCCAAACGAGAGCAGGCAGCAGGTAAATCCAAGTAAAATCCATGTTTGATGATGAGTAGAAATGCCCAGGCAAGGATCAGTGAAAAAACAGCAGAAAGTACTGAATAAAACAAAAACAAGAAAAAAGTACGACGAGCAGCGGCAGCTATGTGTGCCAGCGTTCACTCCCGGAAGTCGTTACCCACTGTCCCTCCTCTGGACATGTCCAAACCACTGTCCCTCCTCTGGACATGTCCAAACCATCTCAGTGTGTCCTCCCTAACTTTATCTCCCAGTTGTTCAACATGTGCTGTACCTCTGATGATCTCATTCCTGATCTTATCCATCCTTGTCACTCCTAAGGAGAACCTCAGCATCTTCATTTCTGCTACTTCCAGTTCTGTCTCCTGTCTTTTTGTCCATGTCTCTGTCTCCTGTCTTTTTGTCCATGTCTCTGTCTCCTGTCTTTTTGTCCATGTCTCTGTCTCCAGACCATACAACATAGCTGGTCTCACCACTGTCTTGTAAACTTTTCCTTTGACCTTTGCTGACACCTTTTTGTCACAAATCACTCCTGAAACTTTTCTCCATCCACTCCATCCTGCCTGGACTCTCTTCTTCACCTCTTTACCACATTCCCCATTTTCCTGGACAGTGGACCCCAAGTACTTGAAGTCCTGCACCTTTGTGACCTCTGCTCCTTGTAGCCTCACTGTTCCACCTCCTCCCTCTCATTCACACACATGTACTCTGTCTTACTACGGCTGACTTTCATTCCTCTTCTTTCAAGTGCATACCTCCACCTCTCCAAGTTCTCTTCCACCTGTTCCCTGTTCTCACTACTGTACAGATCACAATGTCATCTGCAAACATCATAGTCCATGGGACTATGACATTGACATGTTGTCAATTGACCTAATTAGTGTTAATTGGTCTTCCAGCTGTTCGTTATATGCTCAATTTCCTTTTTCCAGCCACTTATTGCTACTTGTCCCATCTTTTTTGGGATTTGTTGACACTGAAATTTTGAATCAACATAATTTTCCTTTAAAATGTTACATTTACTCAGATTAAACTTTTGATCTGTCATCTATGTTCTATTACGAATAAAATATTGACATTTGCCATCTCCACATCATTGCAGCATGGTGGCACAACTGGTAGAGCTGCTGCCTCTCAGCGAGCAGGTCCACGGTTCAAATCCCGGTCCGGGGTCCTTTCTGGGTGGAGTTTGCATGTTCTCTCCGTGCATGCGTGGGTTTTCTCCGGGTGCTCCGGTTTCCTCCCACAGTCCAAAAACATGCATGTTAGGCTGATTGGTGACTCTAAATTGACCCTGGGTGTGAGTGAGACAGGTCCCTCTTGTAAATGA
>JBBPBX010008539.1:8926-23715 GCA_038048925.1 Garcialebias charrua | reverse complement strand
ATCATTTTAATAATCTGTATTCTTTTTGATTTACCAGAAATTTAAAAATAAATTCTCACCCTTCACTGAAGCCTGTTTCAGGGTCTTAGCACCAGCATTACTGCCACCAGCTGGTGAGGCGCGTCACGGCGTGATATCAATTTGAACCCCGCCCACTGGAACTGGTACTGAAAGCATTATGGAAACACAACATGTATCGTACCTAGCCAAACTGTGCTGTACCAGGGGCTTAACTGTGGCTGAGTGGTTGGAGCAGTCGCCCTCCAATGCAAGAGTTGGCGGTTCGACTCCACCAGCAGTCACATGTCAAAGTGTCCCCGGGCAAGACACTGAACCCCTCATTGTCTCTGATGTGTGTCCCATCGGTGTATGAATGTGATAAAGCTCTGATTATTTTTTGTAGAGATTTAGTACAGGGTCTCCGCGGGGTTGTAAAAGGTATTAAAAGGTAGTAAATAAAATTAACACAAACTACGGCCATTAAAAAGTATTAAAAAGTAATAAACGTCATCTGACGAGGTATTAAATTTTTTAAAACCTACACAACTATATTTTTCCCATTCTATCGGCAAAAAAAATCATTTGAATTTATTTATCATTTCTAATTTTATGTTAGAGTAGGATCTAGGCTAAATTAATGACGTCAGTGCGCGTTCACTCCTACAGCCGGCCGAGGGCCGATAGAGCTTCCAGAACTGTCATGGTGAGAGGATGCCAGATTCAGAGACTGGCTTCAGCCAACAGCCGAGAGGCTAAACTTGTCATGTCTGTAAAAAGAAACAGGAAGAAGGAACGCGGCTCGTTTCTCCGAAATTTAACAAGAAAAGCACCTAAACAATTATTTGTTAGCTCGAAATGATAGCAAAGGTGTGTCTCAGTCTAACGTTTTCTTAATAAATGCACTTTAATGGTCAAATCAGCTTTAAAAAAAATAGTTTTGCTGAGTTGGTGCTTCGTGGATGCACAGAGGACGAGAAGCAGGAACGCAGCTTGTTTCTCCGAAATTTAACTAGAAAATCACCTAAACAATTATTTGTTAGCTCGAAATTATAGCAGATGTGTGTCTCAGTCTATCATTTGCTTAATAAATGTACTTTAATGGTCAAATTCGCCGGGGTGGTGCAGCTGTTTTGACGGTTCCAAGCAGAGAGCAGAATGAAGGTGGGGAGAGTATGGCAGGCCGATTCAGTCATTAATAGCTGGTGAAGATTCTCAGTCATCCAGGACATAGTAAACTCTAAAAAGTGCACAAAAAAAAACAAAGTATAAAGTATAGTATGATAAATAAAGTCCAGGGGCCTCCTGTATCAACGGTGCGTACGTACGCACAAAAACCGTGCGTACGTCACTATCCACGCAAAACTCCGTATGTATCAAAACTGAACTGAACGTGGATATGTGCGCACCTCCACGCCAGCCCCATGGCAGGCGTACGCACGTTTCTGTGGTTTCTGTTCCTTTGGCGACACTTACAGGTGATTCTGAGAAACTGAAGCCCCACAGTCTGTGGTTGACTTTAAGAGCAGCTTGAAGACCTTTCTTTTCAACCGAGCATACTCTACCTCCTCATGATTCTACTTTTGATCTTAGCTGATACTGTTGTTGATTTTAATTGTTTTATTATTTGTTTTATGCTGGTGAAGATTCTCAGTCGTCCAGGACATGATGAAATCAAAAAAGGCGTTCAATACAGGATCAACTGGACTTTATTTGTTGCAGAAAACGTTTCGACTTCTGTCCAGAAGTCTTTTTCAATTCTGAATGGAAGCTGTGAGAACGAGAAGTTTTATACAGGCTCAATGAAGCCTGTATAAAACTTCTCGTTCTCACAGCTTCCATTCAGAATTGAAAAAGACTTCTGGACAGAAGTCGAAACGTTTTCTGCAACAAATAAAGTCCAGTTGATCCTGTATTGAACACCTTTTTTGATATTATTTGTTTTATTGACATTTAATTCTGTTGCACCTTGTAGCACTTTGAGATTTCTATTGATGAAAAGTGCGTTATAAATTGAATTCATTTTTATTATTATTAACTGTTCATGATGTGAAAATGATTATTGTTCACACCAGACACACATGATTAACAATTATTACATCCACATGGACGCAGTTAAATAAAGGACGCGCAAAGTTGTGCAAAAAAAATACATTTAACAGGAACGGATTCAGCCTTACTGGAGGATGTAATAAATAGTGTAACACGCAGAGCAAACAGATATAATTTTCTGATCTAGGATATGGCTTATCAGCCGTTTTCAGGAATAATCCTTTTTCAGTTTGGCACTGCTGCGCTCTGGGGCGCAACACAGGAACCGTGCATCACGCGTGCACGTGCAGAAGCAGCGATCAAACTGTTCCACGAGCTTTCCAGAGGGAGCTGGCAGAACGATCGGGACTGTGCCAGTCCAGTCCACACTAAGCCGCATCATGTCCAATGGAATGGTCTCATCCATATGATTCAAAAGGCTGAGTTATGGTCGTGCTTTGGAGTGCGCGCACCCTCGCCGGTGTTACACGGCAGTGGAGGTGTTTCATAATCTGCGTTTATTGTAGATTTCTCCAAAATGACACGTGAAAGTACACCATATATAACTTGTAGGAGAGTAAAGGCTTCACAGACAAACAGATGCGCACAAAGTCTGCGGCGCGCGCAGCCTTTATGGAGACTCCAACATCACGTCATGTCATGAAAACTCTCCACTGAGGCGCACAGACTCATTTCTTCATATCAGCTATTAAATAAACAAAGATCTATGTTCTACCAAACATCCAAGTAAGTTCCTCTCTGTTTACAGTAATTATGGTAATAAACTCGTGCGCAAAGTTAATATTTTCACTCAGGATGGATGGGCCGGTTGCGCACCAAAGCAGGGTGCGCGCACACACAAATACCGGCACACAATCACTCGTTCTTTGCGTGATAAACACATTTTATTACTATTCTTACTTAGGATTTTTTTCCTCACTCATATTATATTAAATTCATTATTTTCCTGAATCTAGAAATCATTTCTGATCGCGCAGGGATCAAACAAACATGTCCTTCACACATGCAGGAAGTAATTTGCATCTGTTTAACATATGTAAATGAAGGCGTGTCAGGGGAGGTGTCTCACGTGCGCTCAGTTCCACGTTAATTGTGATGTACAAAAGGAATGTGCGTGGATTCAGGCGTACGCACAGTTTGATACATCTGGATTTTTTTGTGCGTACACAGTTTTCTGGATTTGACCGTACGTCACGTTTCAGTAAGAAATCATGCGTCTTTGTACATGAGGCCCCAGTTGTTTTTGTCTTGAACTTTTTTGAATTTGTCTTAGCCACGTTTTCCTATTACATGATACAACAGCCAACCATCAAATACTGCAGTTTTTTTTTCAGCCAGAATGAATGGAAACGGTCAAATCTCAGTCAAAAATGGTTTATAAATATGGGGGGAAAATCTATAAATATGCCACTTCGGCCTATAAGTCGCAGGGCATGTAAATTATGCAAAAAACTGTGAAATACAGGCTGAAAAATACAGTTATTATTTTTCTCCCTCTCTTTTTGAGTTGTGCATGTTTTCAGTGTTGAATTATTTTAATTAAACTGTTCTCTTTTCAAGTTTACGGTTTTTCGTTTGCCATTAGAGATAGGTTGAGTGTGGGAACCATTAAATAACTTTTTGTCTTGGGTTAGATTTAAATAACAAGTTGGTCAAGGCTTTTATTGAGGCAAGAAGCAACTTGATGTATCCAGTAATTATTATAAAACTACATTTACTACCAAAGTTTAGGAAGAAAATGACAGTAATCTATCACTTTACAATTAGTTGCTCTAAACTGAAGTACAAGAGGTTGCCGCTACAGTTGCAGCTCAGTGTCATGATGGTATTAAAAAATATTGTGATGGTATTAAAAAGGTAATAAAAGGTATTAAATTTAACTCAAGAATTTCTGTATATACCCTGTATGATGTATGATGGGTATGTGAAGGCACAGATTGTGTTGTAAAGAGCTTTGAGTGTCTTGATAAGATAGAAAGGTGCTTTATAAGTACAGTCCATTCAGCTGTGCTGCCTTCATGTTAGTAAGTGTGTGTGAAGTTGCAGCTGCAGGTCAGACCTCAGCCTACTTCCCTGAAACAAGCCACGGGTCAGAACTCATATAGCCGTGCTGTGCCTTATGACAGTAACAGAGAGAGGTGGCGCAGCATTAATAAATCAGCAGTTTATCATATCGCTAAGACATGGTCCCAATCTCAGCTGTGGAACCAGGTGGCTAAAGTGTTAGCCTTCTTGTTAGCTGCTAAGGACTGTGTCAGCTCACCTCACCACAGTGTTTCTTTGTTGCTTTTACACGTCTAGCTGACAAACAACTAGCTTAGCTCGGCTCTGATTCAACTGGTGCAGTTCTCACCGAAATGCCCCAGTTGTAGGAGCTGCAGTGAACAGCAGCATAACTGAGCAGTGTTTGTGTCTCATCCTGTAGCTTCAGTGAAGACGGGATGGAAGTGATGGAAAGGTTGATATATCTGTTTCGCAAGTTCCATCAGCTAAAGATCAGTAATGAGGAGTATGCCTGCATGAAAGCCATCAACTTCCTCAACCAAGGTAACAGCAAACACTTATCATTGAATCAGGCTTTGCATCACTCTTCTCCATCACATGACTAGACTGTACCTGTCCTCAAGCAGATATCAGAGGATTGTCCAACATCTCCCAGCTTGAGCAGCTGAACAAGCGCTACTGGTATGTGTGTCAGGACTTCACTGAGTACAAGTACCCTCACCAGCCCAAACGCTTTCCTGAGATCATGATGTGTCTGCCTGAGATCCGCTGCATTGCAGGTAAGACCTCCAGGTGCTGGTAAAGCCTAAAATGATGACGGCTGCTGTAAGGTACTGGTAATTTCCAATATGCATTTTTATAAAAAAAAAAAACTGTGGATTTAATCATTATTGACACATAATGTCATTAGAGTCCAAAAACAACATATATTCACTACGGGTTCAACAAAATGCCCATGTCTGTTTGTGAGGGGTTGAGTCAAGCTGGAAAGAGAAACAAATGTCAAACACCAGCTGAGTTTTTGGGCTGTTTCCTGAAGACAATAAAACTCCCAGAACAAAATAATAACTCAAGCTTATTACTGAGGATGCTTTAAGGAATTAGGCCATACAGTGAAGATTTATCAACCAGTGACTGCACAGTAAAGTCATAAAAATAAAAATAAATCAATTAAAGGTAAACTTTGTCCTACAGATCATGCATCAAACAAGAAAAACTTTGACTAACCAAAAAACTCAAATTACATTTTGTCAGTGAAGACAACAGTCCAGAAAGGTGCTGTGCACACAAACCCATCTGTGTGTGTTGTGCATGATACCTCACACATTAAATCAGATGGACACACAAACTTGTGTACTTGTGTGTCACACACACGTGTGTGTGTGTGTGTGTGTGTGTGTATGTATGTGTGTGTGTGAGAGAGAGAGAGAGAGAGAGAGAGAGAGAGAATGAAATGATCACTTTGCAGCCTTAAATAAGTAAATTAGTTTTAAAATGTATGATTCTCAGTGTGTCTCTCATAATTTAAGCAGCAGCTACAAAAACAAAAGAAAACATACCCGTCATTTCTCGCACCTGAATATAAGCCGCACCCATTAAATTTGAAAATAAAATAAATTTTGTACATACATAGGCCGCGCTTGTGTATAAGCTGGTTTTGCTGTAGCGAGATATTTACATAGAAATATTTTTTTGAACTTTTAATTAAATATGTACCGGTAACAAACACAAATATGTACAGTACTGTACTGGAAATGTCTTGGAGAGGTGGCAGTGAGGTTTTTGACTCAAATATTTAATGGAATATTTGAGGGTGAGAAAATGCCTGAAGAATGGAGAAGAAGTGTGCTGGTTCCCATTTTTAAGAACAAGGGTGATGTACAGAGTTGTAGCAACTACAGGGGAATTAAGTTGATGAGCCACACGATGAAGATCTGGGAGAGAGTTGTGGAAGGAAGGCTTAGACAAGAGGTGACTATCTGTGAGCAGCAGTATGGTTTCATGCCAAGAAAGAGCACCACAGATGCATCTTTGCTTTGAGGATGTTGATAGAGAAGTACAGAGAGGGTCAGAAAGAACTCCATTGTGTGTTTGTGGATTTAGAAAAAGCATATGACAGGGTGCCAAGAGAGGAGGTGTGGTATTGCATGAGGAAATCTGGAGTGGCAGAAAAGTATGTTAGACTGGTACAGGACATGTATGAAGACAGCAGGACATGTATGAGGACAGCAGGACATGTATGAGGACAGCAGGACATGTATGAGGACAGCAGGACATGTATGAGGACAGCAGGACATGTATGAGGACAGCAGGACATGTATGAAGACAGCAGGACATGTATGAAGACAGCAGGACATGTATGAGGACAGCAGGACAGTGGTGAGATGTGCTGTAGGAGTGACAGATAGCTTCAAGGTGGAGGTGGGAGTGCATCAAGGATCGGCTCTGAGCCCCTTCTTGTTTGCTCTGGTGATGGACCGACTAACAGATGAGGTCAGGCAGGAATCCCCATGGACTATGATGTTTGCAGATGACATTGTGATTAGTGCATTAACAGAGTACCCGAGTTTTCGACAGCTCGAGTGCTTTGACTTCTATCGAGGCTTTTTTGTCCACCTCGGGTACCCGTAGTGACGTCACATTTCACATTTCACAGCGCGCGGGGCAGCTTTTAGCTTTTAGTAGACGCTACAAAATGGATTCCTGTGTGCGCACGGATGTTAATGGAGCAGGCCGTCTTGTCAAAAAGGTAAAACAGTTTATAATTTTATAAAATGCGCTACTTCGTGTTGACTTTCTTTGTAGTAGATTGTGACAGCAGAGGGCAGTGTTGCAATGCAGGTCCCATATTATAACACGGCCGAAACGGCTTCCTCTCTCTCGTTTCACAAACAAAAAAAACAAATATTCATCTCTCTAGAGCTACCAAAAATCTATAAACACAATCTCTAAAAGTAAACCTAAATTGCACAGCTGCAGGCGGTGGTACGGTGTGGCTGTGGCCCCATTTGTTTTTTAAGTTTCGGTTTTCATCGCCTTATACTTTCACTTTTAATATTATTAATATAACTAATAGTTTTGTTTTTCCTGTGACTTATGTGCAGTATGATAAATGATAGGAGCATAATAAATGCTCCCAATGCTTTGTTGGTCTTTTTTTTCTTTTTGTAAAGACGTTTTTAGGCATTTATATTTATTTATTTATTTTGCATCGTAAGACACTGTGACGTCATCGGCTACTCGAGCGTCGTTCGAGTTTTTTTATGTTAATGTCGAGGTTAAAAATTATGTACTCGTTCAACCCCTAATTGTGATATGTGGTGAGAACAGGGAACAGGTGGAAGAGAACTTGGAGAGGTGGAGGTATGCACTTGAAAGAAGAGGAATGAAAGTCAGCCGTAGTAAGACAGAGTACATGTGTGTGAATGAGAGGGAGGCCAGTGGAACAGTGAGGCTACAAGGATCAGAGGTCACAAAGGTGCAGGACTTCAAGTACTTGGGGTCCACTGTCCAGGAAAATGGGGAATGTGGTAAAGAGGTGAAGAAGAGAGTCCAGGCAGGATGGAGTGATGGAGAAAAGTTTCAGGAGTGATTTGTGACAAAAAGGTGTCAGCAAAGGTCAAAGGAAAAGTTTACAAGACAGTGGTGAGACCAGCTATGTTGTATGGTCTGGAGACAGAGACATTGACAAAAAGACAGGAGAAAGAACTGGAAGTGGCAGAAATGAAGATGCTGAGGTTCTCCTTAGGAGTGACAAGGATGGATAAGATCAGGAATGAGATCATCAGAGGTACAGCACATGTTGAACAACTGGGAGATAAAGTTAGGGAGGCCAGACTGAGATGGTTTGGACATGTCCAGAGGAGGGACAGTGGGTATATTGGTAGAAGGATGTTAGAAATGCAGCTGCCAGGAAAAAGACACAGAGGAGATATATGGATGCAGTTAGAGAGGACATGAAGGTAGTTGGAGTGAGGACAGAGGATGCAGAGGACAGACTGAGGTGGAGGAGGATGACTCGCTGTGGCGACCCCTGAAAATGGAAAAGCTGAAAGAAGAAGAAGAAGATGTACAGTACTGTACTTTTCGCTGTATAAATCGCACCTTTTTGCATAAATTAGCATGCACTGCGACTTATACACCGAAGAGACTATTTTTGTTTTTTCCTCATATTTATAACCCAATTTTTGGCTGAGATCTGACGATTTCATTCATTCTGACATGAAAAATATTGAGCATTACCATTTTCAATTGCTAGAGGGCGCTCGAGTAATATGGCAAGCTAAGTATCTCATTTATCGGTAAAAGTGGCTATTAATGAGACACTTGGCTTGCCATAGAAAGCCACCTTCGTCTCGCTCCAGAACTCCTGGAGCAAATGTCAAATCAGCTGTCTTTCGCCGCACCACCCAGGAGAAATGCAGCTGATGTGACCATTAAAGTGCATTTATGAAGGAAAAGTTCAACTGAGACACACCTTTACTATCATGTCGAGCAAATAAATAATTGTTTTTAGGTGTTTTTATTTTTTATTTTTATTTTGGCTTCTCCTTTCGTCAGGGGTCGCCACAGCGAACTAGTTGCACTAAGACTTGGCAATTGCTTTTACGCCAGACGCCCTTCCTGACACATTATTATATTATTATACACAATATTATTATTACTTCCCATGGGCTCACCACCTGTGGGAGGGGCAAAAGGGGTCGGGTGCAATGTGAGATGGGTGGTGGCCGAGGGCGGGGACCCTGGCGGTCTGATCCTCGGCTACAGAAGCTGGCCATTGGGACATGGAATGTCACCTCTCTGGTGGGGAAGGAGCCTGAGCTAGTGTGTGAGGTTGAGAGTTTCCGACTAGAAATAGTCGGACTCACCTCAACGCATGGCTCTGGCTCTGGAACCAGTTTCCTTGAGAGGGGTTGGACACTCTTCCACTCTGGAGTTGCCCCTGGTGAGAGGCGCCGAGCAGGAGTGGGCATACTGGTTGCCCCCCATCTTGGTGCCTGTACGTTGGGGTTCACCCCGGTGAACGAGAGGGTAGCCTCCCTTCGCCTACGTGTGGGGGGACGGGCTCTGACTGTTGTTTGTGCCTATGCACCAAACGGCAGCTCAGACTACCCACCCTTTTTGGAGTCCTTGGAGGGGGTATTGGAGAGTGCGCCTCCTGGGGACTCCCTTGTTCTACTGGGGGACTTCAACGCTCACGTGGGCAATGACAGTGAGACCTGGAGGGGTGTGGTTGGGAGGAACGGCCCCCCTGATCTGAACCAGAGTGGTGTTCTGTTATTGGACTTCTGTGCTCGTCATGGATTGTCCATAACGAACACCATGTTTAAGCATAAGGGTGTCCATATGTGCTCTTGGCACCAGGACACCCTAGGTCGCAGTTCGATGATCGACTTTGTTGTCGTCTCATCTGATCTGCGGCCGCATGTCTTGGACACTCGGGTGAAGAGAGGGGCGGAGCTGTCAACTGACCACTACCTGGTGGTGAGTTGGCTCCGATGGTGGGGGAGGATGCCGGTCAGACCTGGCAGACCCAAACGTATTGTGAGGGTCTGCTGGGAACGTCTGGCAGAGTCTCCCGTAAGACGGAGCTTTAACTCCCACCTCCGGGAGAGCTTTGAACACGTTCCGAGGGAGGCGGGGGACATGGAGTCCGAGTGGGCCGTGTTCCGCGCCTCTATTGTCGAGGCAGCTTATCGGAGCTGTGGCCGCAAGGTTGTTGGTGCCTGTCGTGGTGGCAACCCTCGAACCCGGTGGTGGACACCGGCAGTGAGGGATGCTGTCAGGCTGAAGAAGGAGTCCTATTGGGCCTTTTTGGCTTGTGGGACCCCGGAAGCAGCTGATAGGTACCGGCAGTCCAAGCGGCATGCGGCTCGGGTGGTTGCTGAGGCAAAAACTCGGGCGTGGGAGGAGTTCGGAGAGGCCATGGAGAATGACTTCCGTACGGCTTCGAGGCGATTCTGGTCCACCATCCGGCGTCTCAGGGGGGGAAAGAGGTACGCGACCAACACCATTTATGGTGGGGGTGGCGTGCTGCTGACCTCAACTCGGGATGTTGTGAGTCGGTGGGCGGAATACTTCGAAGACCTCCTCAATCCTACTGGCACGTCTTCCACTGAGGAAGCAGAGCCTGGGGACTTTGGGTCGGGTTCTCCGATCTCTGGTGCTGAGGTCGCCGAGGTGGTTAAAAAGCTCCGCGGTGGCAAGGCTCCGGGGGTGGATGAGATTCGCCCGGAGTTCCTTAGGGCTCTGGATGTTGTAGGGTTGTGTTGGCTTACGCGACTCTGCAATATCGCGTGGACATCGGGGGCAGTTCCCTTGGATTGGCAGACTGGGGTGGTGGTTCCCCTATTTAAAAAGGGGGACCGTAGGGTGTGTTCCAACTATAGGGGGATCACACTCTTAAGCCTCCCTGGTAAGGTCTATTCAGGGGTTCTGGAGAGGAGGGTCCGTCGGATAGTCGAACCTCGGATTCAGGAGGAGCAGTGTGGTTTTCGTCCTGGTCGTGGAACACTGGACCAGCTCTACACCCTCAGCAGGGTCCTGGAGGGTGCGTGGGAGTTTGCCCAACCAGTTTACATGTGCTTTGTGGACTTGGAGAAGGCATTCGACCGCGTCCCTCGGGGGGTTCTGTGGGGGGTACTCCGGGAGTATGGGGTACCAGGCCCTTTGATAAGGGCTGTTAGGTCCCTGTACGACCGGTGTCAGAGCTTGGTCCGCATTGCCGGCAGTAAGTCAGGCTCGTTTCCGGTGAGAGTTGGACTCCGCCAAGGTTGCCCTTTGTCACCGATTCTGTTCATAACTTTTATGGACAGAATTTCTAGGCGCAGCCAAGGTGTTGAGAGGATCCGTTTTGGTGACCTTAGAATCGCTTCTCTGTTTTTTGCAGATGATGTGGTCCTACTGGCTTCATCAGTTCGTGATTTACAACTTTCACTGGAGCGGTTTGCAGCCGAGTGTGATGCGGCCGGGATGAGGATCAGTTCCTCCAAATCCGAGGCCATGGTCTTGAGCCGGAAAAGGGTAGCATGCCCTCTCCGGGTCGGGGAGGAGGTCCTGCCCCAAGTGGAGGAGTTTAAGTATCTCGGGATCTTGTTCACGAATGAGGGAAAACTGGAGCGTGAGATCGATAGGCGGATAGGTGCAGCGTCCGCAGTGAAGCGGGCGCTGTACCGGTCTGTCGTGGTGAAGAGAGAGCTGAGTCAAAAGGCAAAGCTCTCAATTTACCGATCGATCTACGTTCCCACCCTCATCTATGGTCATGAGCTTTGGGTTATGACCGAAAGAACAAGATCTCGGATACAAGCGGCTGAAATGAGTTTTCTCCGCAGGGTGGCTGGACTCTCCCTTAGAGATAGGGTGAGAAGCTCAGTCATCCGGGAGGGACTCGGAGTAGAGCCGCTGCTTCTCCACATCGAGAGGAGCCAGTTGAGGTGGCTCGGGCATCTGGTTAGGATGCCTCCTGGACGCCTCCCTGGTGAGGTGTTCCGGGCATGTCCCACCGGGAGGAGACCCAGAGGAAGACCCAGGACGCGCTGGAGGGACTATGTTTCTCGGCTGGCCTGGGAACGCCTTGGGATTCCCCCGGAGGAGCTGCTCCAAGTGGCTGGGGAGAGGGAAGTCTGGGCCTCCCTACTTAGGCTGCTACCCCTGCGACCCGACCCCGGATAAGCGGAAGAAGATGGATGGATGGATGTTATTATTATTCCTTTTTTCCCCCCATTTATAGATGGCCTCCCTTCTCACCTTATAGCCATCCTCTCACTCCAATATGTTTTTTGTTTGTTTTTTTTAATAGAGAGAAAGAAAAGAGAAAGTAAGACAACAAAACAACAATTATCCACAACAAGGGCACACGGCAAACACACCTAACCTCCGTCCGCAATCCTGCAAAGCACATGACAGAACACAGCAACGAACCATACATGCATAAAGACTAATAATCTTCATGACCTTGCAGTAGATTTCTATAAATACACATACCCATACCTACAAATATATATACAGTATACATACATATACAGGTAACCCTCGAGGTACGACACCTGCGACCTACGGCAACTCAGACTTACGATTTTATCATATTTAATAAAAATATGATTAAAAAAAAAATATATATATATATATTTTTTTTTTTTTGTGTTTAAAAGTTATTAATTTCATGTGTATAGCACTTTGTTGCAGCTGTGGTTGTTTTAAATGGCTTTATAAATAAAGTATAATTATTAATTTTACGTTTTGATAAGAAATTAATCGTATTTACGCAACTTCCGGTTTCCGCTCGCCACTTCCGGTTGCCATTTTACAACTGTACTGCGGTCAATGGAGCTCCGGAGGCTACTGTCAGCTGGCTCCGTGTGCCCGATCAGGGTTGCCTCATACGGATAAATGAGCTGGAAACACTCGGTCAACTCTGTGGACGTCTCAGGTCCGGAGGAGCAGCCGCGGATCGCCCCGCGATCGGCGGCCACAACGCCGCCCGACATGCTAACGACAGCAGCTAACAAAGCAGCTAACACAGGCGAAGACACCGAGCCGACATGCCGCGGAGGATCCATCTGCGGCCGGGAGCTCGCCGCAAATGTCCGCCTGGCAGTCGGGGCCACCGGCTCAAAGTAAGACATTATATTTTTTATTTATTGTGCAGTTCTGTGCGTGTTTATGGCCTTAGTATGTCTGCTTGTTCAGTCTCATGCCATTAAATATGTGTGCGGCGCTCCGTTAGCGGTATAACCGCGACCTATGTCAGAAACGCGGACCTACGATAGGCATGTGTTTTTGGTCCGCGAGGTACGACAAAATCGACCTAAGTCACACACGTAGGTCCCTATCCCTGACGTAACTCGAGGGGTTCCTGTACATTTATATTCATTCATATACCCATCTACATATCTGCATATATCTACATATACATCCCTGCATCCATTTGTGTGTGGTTGTGAGCATGCATAAGTGAATAAGGTTCCTCCAATAGAACACCCAGTAGCGACTGTGAAGCATCAGAGATCCGTCCCACCAAAGCCCGAGGCAGACGAAGGGGCGATCAAAGCCCAAGACTCCAGGAAGGACCCGAGCCTAGAGTCCCCAGGGCCACCCGAACAGGACGAGCCACTCGCCCACTCCCCAGATCCGACCAAGGGGAAGAACCGGACGAATCCCACCAGCGACCACATACAATGACCCCCCGGGGTCAAACGCGACAAATTCATAGGCCCCCGCCGGAGCCCGCTGCACTGACGTAGCCCCAGGGCCGGTCACCGAGGCCCGGGCACCGGGGACGCCCATCCCTCAGGCCCAGACCCGAAAGGACCAGAGGACACGAGCCCCACCAGGCAGCCACCAGGCCGAGCCGACAAACGCCCAAGCGCCCAACCCCAGATAGTGAGGGCCCCAAGCACGCCCGCAGGCAAAGGAACACCCACCAGGGGGCCACGTGGCAGGAGCGCGACACTAGTAGCCTCAGAAGTATCAGAGAGGGGGCAGTCCAAGTCCCAGCCTGACACTTAAACATTCATACACAGACACACTCACTCAGACCCACCCTCATCCTCACCCTCACTCACAGAAAGACATACAATAACGACACGTTCCATTCATAATCCCGATGCACACTCTATACCCCCTAGGTCCAAGACATGTACCTGCCCCCTACGTGGGGCAGCCCACATCCAAACCCAGGAGGTAGGCCCATTCATTCTGGGGTGGAGAGTAGCAGACATCCAAGATTCGGCCCAACCCGCGCCCTGCCGACAGGACAGGACACCCGAGTCCAAGCAGCCCCAGGGGGAGCGCACTGCCAGCCCCGCCCACGGCGAACCCCCAGGCCCCGAACCCCCCCACATCCCAGGACAACCCCTGACGGCCCACCCCCAGAATGTCCGCCAGGCAACCAGGGGGGTAAGAGAAAAATAAATAAATATATATATATATATATATATATATATATATATATATATATATATATATATATAAATAAGTTATATATAAATACATAAATAAATAAAATTGAAATTAACAAATCAAGACCCCGACACACACACACCCGTCCCCAAATGTACTATTGTTGAGTGTTGTTCTAAACTTTAGTGTACTTAAAAAGGAAAGAGAAGGAGCAAAGGCTGTGTACAGCACCTGTGTGAACGGACGCGGACATTTCTACCTTTCTTTGAACCTTTCTACCTTTCTTGAACGCAGAGTGCGACAGGCGTGAGCCTGTCACTGCACAAAAACCATAGATATACGGGAGTATCAGATGTGGTATATCTCCGCATCCTTCACATATACGGACAATTTCCGGGAATTTCCGTATCGCATCCTCGGAAAATCCAGTTTCGGATATCCCCGGATACGAACAGATCCGAACTTTATTGATCCTTAAAAAATCACAAAATCCGGATACTTTATCTGCTGCAGATCCAGAAATATGTGGCTCTGTTATCCCTCGGGATTACTGCTTACATCTCTTCGGATACTTGCCGCATATATGACGTATGATTGTTTATATTTACGTATACGTGACAGATGTCAGTCGTATATTTATGGATTTTTATCTGTGAAGTATCTGTGAAGTATGCGATTTCTCAGAGATCCAGCAGATCTTTGACGTATCACGTTTAAGATGTCAGTCGTATATTTATGGATTTTTATCTGTGAAGTATATCTGAAGTATGCGATTTCTCAGAGATCCAGCAGATCTTTGACGTATCACGATGAAGATGTCAGTCGTATATTTA
>JBBPBX010008538.1:49817-62284 GCA_038048925.1 Garcialebias charrua | reverse complement strand
ATTAGCTACCTTTTGGCTTTTGATACTTCAAGCTTGTCTTTAGTCACCTTTAGCTTTTAGCTAATGCTTTGCTTCTATTAGCTTTAGCGACTTATTTGAAGTTTTTTCAACCAAGTCATCCAGCTGCACAGAAACATTCAGTTTCTAGTCCAGCTCACCTATGATGATGGAGTTGATTTTGCCCTTGACCTGCAGGGTGGAGTTGTTGCAGCTGAAGACGTACACCACCTGTTTCAGCTCAGTCTCCTCGATCAGCAAATCGTGTTTCTGCTCAAAGTTTTCCTGCGAACGTCGAGGAGGCAAAAAAAAGAAATGAAGAGGCGCAAAACAGTCGCTGTGAGAGAGGCGGGGGACATGTTGGACAGGTCTCCAGTCCATCACAGGGGCACATGGAGACTAATGAGACCATTCACACTCACATCCAGGTACAATTTAAGAGTTAACCGTTAGCTTAACGTGCATGTTTTGGGGGCTGTGGGAGGAAACCGGAGTATCCGGAGAAAATTTGCACGTGCAGGAGAGAACATACAAACTCCAAATAAAAAGGCTGTGAGTCCACCATGCCAGAAAATAGAGTTTATCAGTGAAATTAGTACAGTACTCATTTAGAAATGCACAATGTCATGATAGATAGTAAAAAAAAAAAAGGTTAAAATATACTCACCACCCTCCATTTCTTTCCCTCCAGCTCTAGCAGAGGGGGTCTTTTCTGGACAGATGCTTTCGGAGACGTAACAGGCTGGGAATCGTTGCTTTTGACTGGAGACGCTTGCGAGCGCAGATTGGGGTTCTTGTGGGTCTTCTGTTCATCTGAGACATGCTTCAGACCTACAAACCAACAGGGCGAGGAGGAGCGTTAAACACAACAACTTGAGTCTTTAGATCGTCCTCTGCCCCTTTTGGCCGAGAGACAGGCCAACCTTTTGTGATGTCCATGCCCCGGTTGAGTTGAGTGAATAACGCTGAGTGCTGGACTGCTGCACTGTCCGCCTGAGGCTTGGAGTCACCATCGTCGATGAAGACTGGAGGAGGGCCGGGGGGAGGAGGGGGACAGGGTGCACTAGGGGCTTGGGGGGAGTCAAAGAGAGAAGCAGGAGCAATGGGTCCCTGTGAGAAGAAAGAAACCAAGGTTAGGGTTACTTTTAGAATTTTTTTTTTCCTTATGCGTTTAAGGAGATCAGCTGCAGTAATGAAAATGTCCAGCAGAGGGAGTATTGTATTTGAAATGTACTGTATTGGACTAGACAGTGATTCACTTTAAAGAGCTTTCTACCGTATTTTCCGGAATATAGGTTGCACCTGAATATAGGTCGCATTGTCCAATTATTGCCAAAGAATTGGAAACATCCATATATAGGTCGCACCTGAATATAGGTCGCACCTACGTCAAAATGTGGACCGTGTTTAGCTCTGCTGCAAATGTCTGCCACAGGAGCGCACAGCAAGGCTTTTAAGAAGATTAACACTTAAAAACAATTATTTGTTTGATAAAAATTATAGCAAATATGTGTCTGAGCTGAACTTTTCTTTAATAAATGAATAATTTTAGCAGGATAAACACCTAAAAAATATATTTGTTAGCTGACATTATTGTAAGAGTGTGTCTCAGTTTAATTTTTGTTAATAAATGATTACAAATCAGCTTATTTTATAAAAAACCATAAATAGGTCGCACCTGAATATAGGTCGCAGGGCATGCAAAAATGATAAAAAGCCACAACCTATATTCCGGAAAATACAGTACCGGTAGTTAATTCAAGGTTATTTTCAATTTGTTCCAAATCCAATTTGATGTTTTAATTGCATTTTGTAAAAATGTATAAGAAAAGTTGAGGTTTTTAATTAAGATTTGGCAGAACATCAGATTAACTACTTATTGGTTTTTATATTGAGCATTTTCATGTCTGGGACAGATTTGGTTTAACAAATAGGATGTGTGTGCACTAAAACTGCAGCAGAACAATTCAGACACACACCGTCTCCCATTCTGAGACTTCTCACAGCCGCTGCACAAGACACACGGCCCCCTGATGTGAGAGTCAAGACGTGACCTTTGACACAAGGCGCACGTGTCGCAGCTCGACAAAGCAGAGCTGCTATACACTAAGCTCAGCACATATACCGCTGGATTACACCCGTGTGTGTGTTCATGTGTCTGAGGAGGAGGGGTTGTGTGTTCACAAACAGAAAACACCACAAACATTAACGATACTGTGGAAAATCTGGAGCTGCTCATTATTTCTTTAGATTTTGGATCCAAGGAGATTTTCTTCTTCTTTTTATCTTATTTTCAGTCTTGCCCTTCTGCCAGACCATTTTCAGAGAAATCTTTTGGTGATTTCTTGATTTGTTTTGTGTTTTAACATAAACTTTCAAAACTCAATAAACAGACCAGTGATCTTTGTCATAAAACTTAAACCGACAGTTTATTGAGTAAACATATCAACTATTGGAAGAAAATCCATCCATCATCTTTACCCACTTCTTCCTTTCTGGGTCGTGGGGATCACATGCCCATGTCCAGCTATCACTGTGTGAGAGGCGGGGGACACCTTGGACATGTCTCCAGTCCATCACAGGGACACACAAAGACCAACGACCATTCACTCTCAGCTTGATGGAGCCTAAATGCAGTTTATAATGGTTAACAAATGTAACTATAGTTTTTTTGAGTTCATAGGTGATACACTGAGATTCATTTAATATGATAAAGACATACGTGTGATATTTAGTTTATTTTTGCAAAGATAAAATGAATAAAATGTAAGATTTATTAGAGATTTTGAGTTATATTATTTTCCAGTAGCAGTGTAAAATTAGGTGTTTTGATTGATTGATTGGAGTGGGTGTTTATAGTCAAACAATCAGTCAAGTGGAGCAGACTGGAGCCGCACAGTTTTTTTGGCCTCTCCCTCTATGTCTCTAGTTAATTTTCTTTAATTCTGTACAAGTTCTTGATTTTTGCAAAATAAGTCTGGCCTGGGAACGCCTTGGGATTCCCCCAGAGGAGCTGCTCCAAGTGGCTGGGGAGAGGGAAGTCTGGGCCTCCCTACTTAGGCTGCTACCCCCGCGACCCGACCCCGGATAAGCGGAAGAAAATGGATGGATGGATGGATGAAGTCAAGCGTTCAACTTCACTAAGGACTCTGTGGAATTTTTAATGCATGGTGTGAAGGAAGAGAAGACACCTCAGAGCGTTAAGCTAGTGGCTTCAATCAGTGGAAACCTACACAAAATACTTTCTTTAATTAAAAATAAATAAATAAACGTTTTGTTGTGGGGAGTTATGTAAGCTCATCTAATAAGTCAAATCCAGGAGGCTGTCATGTCCTTTTTCAGCTTTCAGCCTTTTTTATTCACCTTTGTTTGTGTTTCTTGTGTTTTGGTAGGTTCGGCTGTTCTTCTGCGTTCTGTTCTGTCCAAATGGTCAAACCACTAGATGTCCTGCACAGTCCTTGTTTCCAGTCACTTACCTGCATTCTGTTAGTAATCAGCACACCTGTTGCCAGTACATATACTGTAGTTCCTCGTTTTCCTGAGTTGTTTTGTTAGATTATCTTTTAGTTTTCATTAGTGTTGTAGTACTTGAGACCAGTCTCAAGAAGACCACTGGTCTTGGTCTTGTCTCAGTCTTGGACATTGTGGACTCTGGATTTTATTTCAATACCAGTCACTAAACTGCCAGAATATTGTCCAGTTGTTAACATCTTTGTTTTTATTGGATGCAAAATGTACTGATTAAAATCCAAGAGATAACGTGACTCATTGCTAAATGCATTTTTTGTTACCGCTGTCACGCCCAACCCCTTTCACTCGCACGCGTCACTCCCAGTGTTGCCAGATTAGGCGGTTTACTGCTAATTGGGCAGTTTTCATTCTATTTTACTGGGAACTCTGGAAAGATTTTTGTTGGATTGTTGCATTTTGCCACATATTGTTAAATTACCTTGGCTTGTACTGATGTGTGTTCACGTTCAAACAGTAAATATACTGTAACAATATATTAATTGGGCAGATTTTTGTGTGATGTGGAGGTTATTAACAGATTTTTGGGCTGGAAAACCTCAACTCTATATGGCAACACTGGAAGAAAGTGAGAAGTGATTGTCTGGGTGCAGAAGAAGAAACCTGCCAAATCATCAGTTTTACAATTTGGCTATTTAAATCACAAAGAATATACTTGTAACTAATATCCATTTGTATAACTTTTTTAGGTGTATATCTACTACTTTATTGAAACCACTGTGCAACTACAGGTAGTCCTCGGGTTACGACGGTCTCGAATTACGATGTTTTGTGGTTACGTCACGCATCTACATTAAAAAAAATTAGTTTGAATTTTTTTATTTTGAAAGCCGAGTTCCTTCCGGTTTTGACGGCAGAAACAGCAAAGACCCGCTCTGGACAGAGCTTCACGGCAGAACCAGCAAAGCAGTGGACAAGTAAAGGCGGAGATTAAACGCTCTGGACCGAGCTGACGGCGGTTTTACGTCGTAAACAAATATTGGATGGACGGACGGAGGTAGGCCACCGTGCAGCAAGCTAGTTAGCCAGCTAGCTCCCTTTATGTGATTGGAACCTGCTAGGGAGGAGGGAGATGATTCAACTTGCTCCTTTGTCTTTAAAAACTGCGTTAGGATAGGCTAAGTGCTTGGTAACTGTACAGTACTGTACTTTTTTAAAATTTTTGTATGTACCGGTACGTATGTTCCGACTTACGCCGAAATTCGCTTTACGCCGCCGCGTAGGAACGGAACTCCGTCGTAAGTCGAGGACTACCTGTATATGGTTATCCTTGGTCTTGAGTTCAGACTTATGAAGAGTGTTTTGCTACTGCAGTTTTTTAAGGCTTGGCATGCGATGAAACTGCTTCCAGTTTAACAGTTGTGTAATTTTATTGTTGAATCACATGAAGTTAGGTCACTGAATGTCTGATTTCTTTGTTATTTAGCTTTGAAAATGTATAAAAACCGATATATTCATTCAAAAGCAAACAAAGTTGCAGTATGTAACTTCTATAAAAATATTTTATAATGAAAAATATTTTATTTGCGGTCTTGGTCTCGACTTGGTCTCGGGTTATGTGGTCTTGAACACAACACTAGTTTCCATGTGTTTAGCCGTTTGTTGGTTCCTTTGTTGCTTTGTCTTATTAAAAGCTTCATTCAGGTCGTGCCACACCTCACCGTCCACCAAATGTGACAGAGACTGCTTATCTATAGGGACCAAGGAGACAGCTGCAATCCTGCTGAAGCATTTTATTCCCCGTTAATTCCTTTATTTCACGCTCCGTGTTGGGTACAGAGCGTCGGAGCTGTGCATGCATGTGTCCATATGTCAGCCTGTGGCTTTCAGAGAATAAGATCGTCATTAAAGTTGTATCTGAGCGGCAGCTGACGGCTGTGTCGAGACGACCAGCCCTGCAGTTTAGGTTACGGCGCGGGCCGCGTGCGCACACAGGCCCTTTGTCGGGGTCCCTCTGTGAAGAAAACCTCCATTCAAATAAACGCCGAGGACCACCTGTTCGGCCAACACTCTCGTTCTTGTGCGCACGCACGTCAGCTCTGTCGTCCTGCAGCAGGAGCGACAGCTGACGCCACAGCAGGCGCTCAGGTTTCACCCTGATGGAGGAGTTGAGCGAACCAGAAGATGCAGCTGCTGGCAGCGCCTCTACAGCTCGCCCATGAACTCTGTTCAGTCTATGCACAAAAACTGACTAATAAATCCAGCTGTGACACAGATTTACATTGAAACCTGTAAAATGGCCTAAGTTGATTAGCGCTGGCAGCCATCTTGAATCAGGTTGACTTCAAAAGTTAATCAGCTGTAGATGGACATCCGTTTATTACTTCCTGTGGAGTTTTGTTACATTTAAAGAAAAAACAAACAAAAAAAAAAACCTTACGGGCGTTCATGAATAGACTCTTCTATTTAAATTACCGGTACACCTTTAAAATCTGCTTCAAAAAATGTGTCTTTGGCACTGAAAGTCAAAGATAGCCGAGGAGTTCCTGAGCAGACATCCATAAAACCGAAGTGTTTGTGAGAGTGATGGGAGCTGTGGGAGCGCTGCAGTGAGCCACTGAGAAGAAGCTCATTCATTTATTCATGCTCTCTGCAGTGGTTTATGTAACCATGTAACTAGACATGGAAGCAAAGAGCAGGTGATGTAAAATGACCAAAACCAGTCAATAAAAACCGAGTGCAACACAGATGAGGAGTTTTCTTTGTGATCAGGAACGTTTAAGAAGCACAAGCTGAAGAAATTCATAATGCTGAGTCAGATTTCACACTTATTGTTTTCCTGTTTATAGTTTATTCTGTATATTTTTTAAACTAACCGTTTCAGCCATTTAACTGTTCATAAGCAGTTTTACCAAAATTGAAATTACTGAAATTTACTTAAACGTACTGTATGTGCTTCACTTTTAGCTTTTACTACTGTACTCATTTTCTAGTTTTAGCTTTTAGCTAATGTTTTAATAAATTTGGCTTTATCTTACCATTTTACAGATTTTATCTGTTATATACTGGGCTGCTAGTTTTAGCTTTTAGCTAATGTTTTACTATATTTAGCTTTACATGTTACAGATTTTAGCTGTTATATAATGGGCTGTTAGTTTTAGCTTTTAGCTAATGTTTTGCTATATTTAGCTTTACATGTTACAAATTTGAGCTGTTATATACTGGGCTGCAAGTTTTAGCTTTTAGTTAATGTTTTGCTAAATTTGGCTTTATCTACCATTTTACAGATTTTATCTGTTGTATACTGGGCTGTTAGTTTTAGCTTTTAGCTAATGTTTTGCTATATTTAGCTTTACATGTTACAAATTTGAGCTGTTATATACTGGGCTGCAAGTTTTAGCTTTTAGCTAATGTTTTGCTAAATTTGGCTTTATCTACCATTTTACAGATTTTATCTGTTGTATACTGGGCTGTTAGTTTTAGCTTTTAGCTAATATTTTGCTATATTTAGCTTTACATGTTACAAATTTGAGCTGTTATATACTGGGCTGCAAGTTTTAGCTTTTAGCTAATGTTTTGCTAAATTTGGCTTTATCTACCATTTTACAGATTTTATCTGTTGTATACTGGGCTGTTAGTTTTAGCTTTTAGCTAATGTTTTGCTATATTTAGCTTTACATGTTACAAATTTGAGCTGTTATATACTGGGCTGCAAGTTTTAGCTTTTAGCTAATGTTTTGCTAAATTTGGCTTTATCTACCATTTTACAGATTTTATCTGTTGTATACTGGGCTGTTAGTTTTAGCTTTTAGCTAATGTTTTGCTATATTTAGCTTTACATGTTACAAATTTGAGCTGTTATATACTGGGCTGCAAGTTTTAGCTTTTAGCTAATGTTTTGCTAAATTTGGCTTTATCTACCATTTTACAGATTTTATCTGTTGTATACTGGGCTGTTAGCTTTAGCTTTTAGCTAATGTTTTGCTATATTTAGCTTTACATTTTACAGATTTTAGCTTTTATATACTGGGCTGTTAGTTTTAGCTTTTAGCTAATGTTTTGCTATTTTTAGTTTTACCATTTTACAGATTTTAGCTGTTATATACTGGTTTTAGCTTTTAGATAGTGTTTGGCCACTGTTTTGCTAAATGTGTCTTTCAGCTACTGTTTTCTTAATTTTAGCCTTTAGTTGTTATTTTGTTGGTTTGAGCTATTATGTGCTCTTTGGCTTTTAGCTACTGGTTTTGCTAATTTTAGCACAAAGCCAGTAGTTTGCTGATTTTGGGTTTTAGCTAAAAGTTTGATGATTATAGCTTTTAGAAACTGTTTTGCTAATGTTACGATGTGGCTTTAGTTTTGCTTATTTTAGCTGCTGTTCTGCTTGTTTCATCTTTGTTTAGTTTAAGCTTCTTCACCAAAATGTCAAGCCTTTTTGCAGTTTTTCCTGCAGCTGTTTGTGGACTCACAGTCTTGCTCCACACCAGTCCTGTCGTGTGGTGCTGCTTGATGAAGGACTGCATCTCGGTCCAGATGGACAGGTAGGAGCGCACCCAGTCCACGTGGTGTCTGTCGCTGGGAGGGATGGGAGGCAATGTGACAAAACAAGACAGAAGTTTTCAGTCAGAGATTGACTCGATGAAAATTTTACATTTGTGTCATTCTTTTGTCATTCTTTGAGCCACGAGGACTCATTTGAGACCCGTTTTAAACACAGACAACAATAAACAATCATAAAAAGGCAGATACAATGAAAAGCAAATAGAAGAAATAATATATTTTTTAAAAACAGCTACATTATAAAAACAAGCTAAATTCAATTATACAAATACCGTAATTGCCGGTTTATAAGCCGCTACTTTTTTCACAGCGTATAAAAACCTCATATTTACGTTTCCTTGTAGTCCTTTAGCACTCTGTTGGTGTAGAAGGTGGCTGCATCATTCATCTCCTTCACGTACGGACCGGGCTTCTGAGTCTGAGACACAAAAGATGGGGGAGAGGGGTCTTATTTTCTTAGTGAGCAAAGATAAGCTTCATGGTTATGATGTCTTAATCTGATGGTTTAAAAAAAGAGGAAAGGGAAGAACGTCTGGACTCAGCATGTTTAATAAATGGGGAAAGTATTTTCCTGGCAACAGAGCAGGGATAGCTTCAAAGATTTGTAAAAATAATGAGCAGCTTTCATCTTAATATTTAGTACTGATGGGAAACAGAAATAGTATCTCTATATACAAATATTGTTTATACATTTTAAACTGAAGGCCTGTTGAAACTCTTCTCTTAGCCCCGATTAATGAGCAAATAAAAATAAATGATCCAGTTTAGCGTCAAAGTTTTAGGCTGTTCATTCACTTTTATTTAAATGATAAGCACATTTGTATTGATTTATTTTTAATTTCTTACCACAGCCACCCAGCCCAGAGCAGGAATGCTCTCGCTGACGGCAGAGAGGTGGTTGAAGAGGAGGCTGCCGCGGTTTTGTTCTCTGAAATTCTGGATCGCCTGGATGTGATCCGAGATGGGCTTCAGGAGGTCTCGGAGCTCCGACTGCAGGAGCAAAAAGAGGGCAGAATTAACACGAAGAAGGCCGAAAGAATGCAAACATTAATTAAACCTTTATTTATACAGGTTGGTCTGATTCAGTCTTGGGGGATGCAAGAGAAGAAGAGTAAGATGGATTATTTTTATAAAAACATACTATTTTTATTAAACAGCTACTGAAGGTGATCGTGTTTTTGCTCGTGTATGCGTCTGCGTGTGTGTTTGCTTAGTGAAAAACTGATTCATTTTATGATAAAGCTGTCTTAACACTTTAAACAACACTGTTGACTTGTCACTTGTGATTAAAACAACGTCATTACAGCATCACATTTGAAACTGTACTGACGATAATAACAAAACCAGATATTATTCTTCTGTTTATTAATTAGGACAAAAATAAAAAGTCTCTTGTGAGATGATTAGTGTCCTGGATCCAAACTAAATGAGATAAACAGTGTCACTGTAAATCTTCACTTGCAGGTTTCAGAGAAAAAAATGCATTATTACACATTTATAATAACATTGACTTCAATAATGCTCACTTAACACAAGGTTATTCATTTGAAATAATTGAATCAGCACAAAGTAAAAGAATAAGAGAGTCTTTCATTTGTGTTTTGATTCAAATTAATAAAATAAAATGGTGTTAATGTCTTTCACTGAGATTCAGTGGAAAGGTGTGTATCACTACATTAGCAAAATATCTAATACGGTACTGTGTATATTTTAATGGAACTCTCAGAAAATAACCATTGGGTGTACGCCTGCAGAATAATAATCAAACTATTTTTTTTAATTCAAACTGACAAAGCAACATTAGTCGACTTAAAAATGGCCGACTCAGACACGCCACTAATAAACTCAGAGCTGTGTGGTAGTAGCCGAGAGTCATCCTCAACGCATTCTCTGTGGGATCTTACAGTATTGCATGATTTCACACATTACGTAGAATGTTTGATCCAAATGTTTTTTCCATGTAAGACTATTTCTGTTTAAAATCCAGGTATGAAACGCAGCGGGCGACAAGTAATTCAGGGCCTGTCGTTTGTTTTATTAGACGTGCTTCAGATGCTGATGATGCCTTCAGGGCCTTGTCTGATTCTACAAGATTTTATTAGATCCTTTCAGAACATCCAGACCTGCGCAGCGGTTTCGCTCGTCGCTGGGCGGCCCTTCCCCGTCGCTCCATTCCTTCAGACATTCCTCGGCTCACGGGGAGATCCCTCTAGCCTTGTAAGGCATCCTGCTCCTCCGGTGTTTACAGTTGTCCCCCCCGCGCTCTCACCCTGATTCAAGACTAGAACGTTTTATTGGAGGTTTGCAGTGAACTCAACAGAACGTGCTACATTTACTTGTAACGAGTTGTAAAAGTGTTTTTTGTGTCATTTAACAACACAGAAAGAATTGCTCTTTTATGACTGTTTATTAACGTTTGAATTTGTTTATTTTCTAAATTATTTAGACTAGTCCAGAAAGCTTTTATTGTCATTGTACATAATATATGCATTGACCACAAACATTATAACGCTCAGTGATAAAGACAACAAAAAAAAAAATCAGAATGAGCCACAAAAGCCATTCATCAGGCATGTTTAAATGGTTTTAACAGGTTTCATAAATAGTGAAACGTTTTCTTGTAGCGATCTGACCCAGGACAATGAGCTTAAAGAAAAACTTGAAAATTAAAATTCATTGAACAAAAATAAAAGGCTGACATGGAAACAAAAATTATAAATGAGCAAAACTCAAAAAGACGCAGACGTGGCACGAAACAAACAGAGTGAAGCAAAAACTGACTGCCTGCATGGACAGAAGCTGACAAACAGAGTGGAAGCACCTGGGCAAAGTGACGTGGACAGGTGAAAGTGGGCGGGGCAAAAACTGACTGAGGAGGAAGTGGCAGATTGCACAGAAGAAACAGGGAAAAACTTAAACACAGAAAACAACAACAAGGGGAAAACGAGTAACTCATGCAGCCCATCAACAAACTATTACACAGCAATTACATTATTATTACAGGGAGTCCTCGACTTACGAACGAGTTCCGGACCTAAGGACCGTTCGTAACCCGATTTTGACGTAAGTCGGAACCCATAGCACGTGCGTTCGTAAGTCCGGATTTTCGTTCGTAAGTCGGAAAATGTATGCTAGCGCTGCGCCAAACACCCGTTTTTCAACACAAACGTACATACTGGTTCATAAACATGCACAGAACTTTGTTTACAAACGGTTAGCTAACACACTTTCATCTAAAAACACATACCAGTGCTGTATTCAATGTACAACTGTACTGTTCGTAAGTCCGTTCGTAAGTCTGAGTTGCCGTAAGTCGAGGACTCCCTGTATTATTATTGATTAATTATTATTAGACGGTAGACGGGGGCTGATGGTGTAAAGGCAGGGCAGCCAACTTGGGACCCAAAAGTCCCAGGTTCGATCCCCAATCGTTGCACATCTCGTGGTGTATCTGAGCAGGACACCCTATCCCCAATTGCTCCCTGGGCACATTCAATAGCTGCCCACTGCTACACCTGGGGGTGAATGGGCTAAATGCAGACAGCCAATTTTGCCATTGTATGGAAACATACAATGATGACAACACATACGGTAATACAGAACACATTGTTATTATTACAGGTAGTCCTTGACTTACAACGACATCGAGTTATGACGTTTCGCGGTTACGACACGCATCTCCATTAAAAAATAAATAAATTTAAAAATTTAAAAAATATATATATATATATACAGTATATTGAAAGTTTTTATTTTGAAGCCGATTTACTCAGTATCCGGCAGTTTCCCGTTTCTCGTTTTACTAGCTGCGGAGGCTACAGCTGCCTGTACTCTCTAAAAAAGCTAAGTCTGGTCCTCTGGACATTCAAAAAAAACAAAACAAAACTTGTTGGACCAAACTGGACAGGCAGCAACTGTGGAAAAGTAGCTGTTTTATGGACGGCGGTTTTACAACGTAAACAAATGGAGAATCCGGAGAAGGGAGGGAGAAATGGAGGAAATGGCTTCACCAACATTCCAGAGTAGGAAATTAACTCTTTTTTCACTTCATTATAGCTCTGAAATGTATGTGTTTTTTGATAATTATGTAGGGTACTGTGTTAGGATAGTCTAAATGCTTGGTAATACATTACTGTACGTATGAGGTGCAGTTTGGACGTATGTTTCGAGTTACGACGAAATTCGCTTTACGACGGAGCGTAGGAACTGAACTCCGTCGTAAGTCGAGGACTACCTGTATTTATTATTACAGCAATTGGAATGACCCGAACAGGAAACAACCTTGTGTAACATTTGACCTTGACTTGTGATCTTGATCTTGAAGCTGTGGCGATGAAATATGTGTGTGACACACTGTCTAGTGAAGTTTTGTTAAATTATCTTGATCGGATTAGAAGTTATGGACAAAACAGAAGATTTATGGACGGACGGCTGGACGAAGACTA
>JBBPBX010008538.1:14880-42892 GCA_038048925.1 Garcialebias charrua | reverse complement strand
GTCAATTTACATACAGTTGTTGTGTCTTCTGTCAGAGACTTCAAGGGAACTCCCTACTGTTAAGGTGTGATCTGTCAATTTACATGTATGTGTTACCTCAGCTTGCAATTTACATATGTTGGTGCGTGACTCCTGTTATAACTCCCCGCGCACACAGTCTGGTTCATTGAATTGATAAAGCTTCTCGGATGAGAAGCGAAACGTCTTCTGTTACAAATAAAGTCCAGTTGATCTTGTATTGAACACCTTTTTGATAAATCAATTATTGATTATTTAAATGCAGAAATAACCTTTACTGTGGCAGAATGAGTCATGATTTTCAGTCAGGTTTGCGTTGTTGAACTGTGCGTTCAGATATTTCCCATAAACGTTTAAATAGTGTGCATCAAATGACTTGCATTACCTGCAGCGTTCTTTTCTGCCTCCTCTTATCCGTCTTTCAGCTTCGGCTTTGACCTACCTCCACAGCAAGAGGATCATCCACAGAGACCTGAAACCAGAAAACATTGTGCTGCAGCAGGGAGAGAAGAGGGTGAGTTCAAAACCCCGTGAATACAAACCACCACAAAGGCCTTTTGCTTCTGCTCTATGTGGGTTATGGAAGGAAAAAACCAGATTCAGCCACATGTTTACCCTTTCTTAGAATATTTAATGTGGAAAACTGTCAGAGTTTGAAGGGTTTTCTGTTGTTGGGTTAATGTGTGTATTTTTTCAGTAGGACTTCAGTGTCATTTTCAGAATGTTTTAAGTTTTATTCGATTTTCTTAACTATTTGTGTTTTGTGTTACTTGTTTAATCAGTTTTTTAAAGCTTTTATTTTTATAGCCACAGTTTCCCCTCAGCTGCTCTGACACTCAAACCTGCTGTTCGTCTGCAATCACCCAGCTGTATTCATTCAGTAATCACCTCACCTTGTACTTATTATGATTTTGATTTTGATTTTGATTTATTTATTCATTCATTTTATGATTAAAACAAGAAAACAATACAATACAGAAAAAAAGAGAAAAAAATATATATATAAAATGAAAGGCGGCAGAAGAAGAAAAAAATCTTATTTTTTCTGCCCCTTTTTTCTCAAATAAACAATTCATATACCCAACTACTAGGATTACAAATAAATAATCAACTTAATTTTAACCTTTAAAAATAAACACATGATACAACCAACTCATGTAATTTCCAAAATAGTGAACAACTTAAATAATAATTACTACCCTCGGTGTCATACACAAACTTCCAAATTTCAACTCATTTAAATATATGTTTTTAACCGTTTAAACTTAATCATTCTTTTGAATGTAACAATTGATCTGACCACTTTAATATCAGACTCCAATTTATTCCATAACCCTATTCCTTCAATTATGGTAGATCTTCCCCTCAAACTAGTCCTAAAAGGTGGCTTCACAAATATATCTGTCCCCTTAAGATTATAATTACTCGTCCTTCTGACAAAATATTTCTGAATATTAGAAGGAAGTGCATTAGTCTGAGCTTTATACAAAGTTATCAAAATATTATAATCAATTAAATCATAAAATTTCAACAGTTTTGTTTGATAAAACAAAATGCTTGAAGGATGATGAGAATTCTTTCTGGTGATAATTCTAATAGCTCTTTTCTGCTCTACTTCTCTGCTTTATTGCAAGATCCATGTTGTTTCTCCTTGTGGACTGGCCGTAATGTTTTTGCTTTACCCAGTAGACATTTGCCTTATACACTGTACAATGTTTGCTGCCTTCTTCCCTTCGATCTTAGGTCTACTTCCCCACTACGCACAATCAAAACTGTATTTGAGCTCACAGTTTGTAACTGGTTTGTGTAAAGGCCTTGCTCGTCATTTTGTCTATTATGCAACAATTTATTGCATGTCATACTCCAGCCTAAAACAAGAAAACAGGAAAATGTTATACAACTGTGGTCAGACTCATTAAAGAGGTTATATTCATGTTTATAAGCAATCCGCTGAGTTAATTGAAACTGAGCCCAACAAACTTGTTTGCTTGAAGTTTACAGTTTAGCTCGAACATTTGTATTCCTTGAATGCAAGAAATGAAGTAAATGTGATTTAAACCCTGAATTATACATTTGTGAGGTAAAATATTTTCTTCTTTTTGTTTACAGGTACATATGACAAAATCCAAAATCTAGAAACACCATGTTTCTGTTTAACACAGGCTAAGAAGTTAAAGGTAGTCACTGTAAAATATGAAATCAAACTAAAGTAATTAGAGTTTACTTGAGTAATTTTCCACATACCGGTACTGTATATTGAAGGTAATATTGAAATGCGGGCATACACTCGATATAAACAAAGCCTTCGGCTGAATCTGCTGACAACCACATGGAAGCTACATGTTTGATGTACATTTGGCTGGCCATGGTTTGCGTAGGTAAAAGAATATAGCCAGTAAGTTTAATGTTTGACCTACTTTGGCTGTTTTCATAGGTAAACAAACCACACAGTAGATGGCAAATGGTCGTTAATGCTGCTTACATTTTTTTATTTTTTATTTAACGACTCATTAACAACTGATATGAGAAAAATGTTGTATTTTGTTTTATATTTTTTGTCTTGTCTTCATGACATTGCGATGTATACCTTTAAACCCTATTTATGGCATAAAACATAATATGCAATGCACATTTACACTTGATTAAGTTATTCCTTAAATAAAGCATAACTGCTAAAGAGAATTGGGGTTATTTGGTGTTTTTTGGTGCATCTTTATTGGAAGAGTGGTGACTATTTAAGGGGGTATATAAGGACGAAGGAGGTAAAAACCTGCGTTGAACTTGGAGAAAACCCTGTTTTAATCTGAAATTTCAAAACTCTAAATCAAAGTGCCAGATTTTTTCATTGGTTCTAGTTTTATAACTTATGTTAGGAAATGTTATTTTGTGATATTGACCTCGTCACTTGTCTCTTTGAAATGATACAAACAAACTTTAGGTGTGTTTTTGCTCTTTTTTCATAATCTTAGCTCATCCACAAGATCATAGATCTCGGCTATGCTAAGGAGTTGGACCAAAGCAGCCTTTGCACATCCTTCGTGGGAACTCTGCAGTACCTAGTAAGTGAGTGAAGTGAACTCTTCTGCACCTGATTTCCTGTCTGCTGAATCTGCTGCTCTTCATCTTCTTCCAGGCTCCAGAGCTCATAGAGAGGCAGAAGTACACGGTCACTGTGGACTACTGGAGTTTCGGCACGTTGGTGTTTGAGTGCATCACAGGATTTCGTCCTTTCTTACCAACATGGCAACCTGTTCCTTGGTAGGTCCAGATTGTAGAAATTCATGTGTCTGGCATTGATGTGTTAAAATGCAAATTGACTGCCTATTTCTGATATTTTGTTTGTTTGTTTTGCCCATATTGAACAATGTTCCTGTTGCAAACCACAGGGAAATTGCTCATATTGGGCTTGTATTTCATATATGTACAGGTAATGTTTTTTCCAAACACACACAATAATGATAGGTCAAGATTCTAGAAATAATGAGAAACTTTACTTTTCTATTGGCTTGTCATGATTCTGCTACAATCAAAACTTACAAAGTTGAACAAAGATATTTTCTCATGTTAAACTCTGATAAGCTTCATTAAAGGTGAATGTTTGTATATGATAGTTGAGCTTGAGCTCACACTGAATGAAAATAAACAAGAGTTTCCAATGAATTGCAGGATATGTGGATTGGGCCAACATCAATGTCCCTCCCTGGTTCCTCCTGAATGTGAGGAATGATGTGAAGCTCAAGGGACATCATTTGTGCAGAGGAAAAATACCTCCTAATCATTGCAGGAGAAAATAAAGATATGAAACACCGCTAAAGACACAAAAACAATCTGCTTGTAGTAATTTTTCATCATTTATGTGTATCCTGTTAGGCACAATAAAGTCAGGCTGAAGCAGGACAATGACATTGTTGTTTACGAGGATCTCTCTGGAGAAGTTCGGTTCTCCAAACATCTGCCCCAGCCCAACAACCTCAACAGGTGATTGTATATGTTACTACCACACAAACACTTGTGCAGCGTGCTCATTATCTAACGAGATAACTGCTGTTTGACAGTCTTTTGTTAGAAAAGTTGGAGCGTTGGCTGCAGCTGATGTTGAAGTGGTCTCCTAGGGAAAGAGGCAAAGACAGCACGGCTACACCCAGCGACTGCTTCTCCCAGCTCGGGTTCATACTGGAGCTCAAGGTTAACAGGAAAAGAATAATCTCCTGATTGAACTTGATTGGGTTTTAAATAAATTCATCAGCATTCACACTATTGTCTTCCTGTTTGTAATCTGCCTACCTCTGCAGACTTTGCCCTGGTTTTGCTCTATTTTTTTTTTAATGCTGCTTTTACTATTTGCTAACTTTAGCTAGTCTTTTGCTACATTCAGCTTTTAAGTCTTTCGCTTTAGCTTTTAGTTATCACTTTTGATACTTTTAGCTACTGCTATTCTACTTTTAGCTTTTAGGTAACTTTTTGCAATATTTAGCTACTTTGATTTAGCCGTGTGCTACTTTTAACTTCTCTTAGCAACTCAGTTTCAGCTTCTTAACAAATTTTAGCAAGGTAATTCAGCACTCAGCTTTCACTTGTTTTCGAGTTTGTTTAAAGCCCCACTGACATGATTTTTTAATTTTCATAAAATTGCTCAAAATATATATCTTTTATCATTTAAATATGTTCCTTTTTGCAAACAAAATGCTAAATCACTTTAATTTTGCTTTAAAAGTGATTTTGAACTTCAAGCCGTGTTTAATCATGGGAAATCCAATTACACACGAACGCACCATCTGTGACGTAACACTGGGCAGAGGGCTCTGGTCTCTTTAATAGCGGACCATTTAAAACCCGATGAATTTATCAATCTATGTGAAGATTTGAGCTATTTGTCTTCATTTTGGGAAGCAGAAAATAGTTTGGGTGATGGAACAAGAAACAACAGGATCTAATTTAGGTCTGATGCTGTATCAGACTTACCTTCATGTCGAGCTGCTCATACCTGCGCACTGTGACAAGCCCAGAGCTCTGCCCGGTGTGACATCACAGATGGTGCGTTCGGGTGTAATCAGATTTCCCATGATTAAACACGGCTTGAAGTTCAAAATCACTTTTAAAGCAAAATTAAAGTGATTTATCATTTTGTTTGCATAAAGGAACATATTTAAATGATAAAATATATATATTTTGAGCAATTTTAGGAATAGTAAAAAATCATGTCGGTGGACCTTTAAAGCTCTTGATTGAGTCAAACTTTTTAAAATTTTAAGTTTGAGAGAACATAAAAGTTTGTTTTTCCTCTGGGTTTTTGGGAAACTTAACACACAAAACTGCTCTGACCTCGTGCTTTCAGCTGGTTCATGTTCTGAACATGATGTCTGCTAAACTCCTGACGTACGCGGTCACAGAGGACGAGACGGTGGCCGACCTGCAGCTGAGAATAGAAAAAGACACCAACATTCCTGCAGCCAATCAGGAGCTGCTGCTGGAGGCGGGGTTAGCCTTGGAGCCTCATGCTCTGACCACACAGTGCGCCATCAATTACTCAGTAATCGCGTCTTACATCCTCTCTGTAAACAACTTTGTAAATATTTACCTTCTGAATGGGAGTCACAGCAGTTTAATCTGTGTCTGTAGGAGGTAGATGGACGTCGAACAGATCTGCCCCTGGTCTTCCTGTTTGATTGCTCCTCCTGCACCTACGAACCTCGGTTTGCTCCTCGGACACTTCCTGAAAATATTCGCTTTGTCCGTAAGCACAAAACTTCAGTTTTTCCGCAAACGTAAATGCTAGAAAATCTCTCATGTTTTTATGCTCATGTCAGTGAGCTGGTAAAAGTAAGCTTTTTATCTCCGACTGCTGACAGGAAAAATAATCTTAATCTCAAATGCAGGCATTAATGGAATGCCAAGCTTGTAACTGATATCCGGAAACACCAGTAGCTTGTTGTCCCACCGTGTTTCTATCTGTTTCCCATAGAAACCGACCCAAAGCACGTCCTGCCTTACAGCCACCTGAGGAGGACGTGCGGCCAGGCGTGGCACACCATCCGCACTCTGAAGGAAGACTGGCAACGACTGCAGCAAGGCCAGAAAGCTGCCATGTAGGACTGACCACAAAGCTCACACTAACCCCGTCCACATACAAAACTGTTTGATGAAACCTAACCTTCTCCTTTCAGCATGAGCCTGCTGAGACACAACTCTTCACTGTCCAAACAGAAGAACGAGATGGTGTCCATGTACCAAAGGCTCACAGCCAAGCTGGACTTCTTCATCACCAGCCTTCACATCGACATGGACAAATATCAGGAGCAGACAGCCACGGGGATCGGTACGTGATAGCAGAGAGTTTAAGCTACAACGACTGAAGCTGTCATTTCCCAGGCAGTTCAGTCACAATTAATGAACCATCTAACCCAGGGGTGTCAAACATACAGCCCACGGGCCGAATCCGGCCCGCCAGGGGGGTTAGTCGACCCGAGGATAAATCTGAATATTTCTTTTTTTTTTTTTTTGCGTTTTCTTAAAAATCTGCAGTTCCTATGTTGTCTGCTAGAGGCGCTGTGTTTTAGTCTTTTTTTTTTTTTTTTAGAAAAATGGACTTCGTCCTATCCACCTTATTCCTATGCCCCATGATGCTTTGCGCGAAATGTGCACACGACTTCCGGTTGACCGGAAACACCGTTTGTTTACATGCGAGTAATACAGTTGAAGACAGTCCAAACTTTGTTGTTTTAGTTCATTAAAAATGTGGGAACACCACTCGTTTTGTTAAAAGAGGAGGGACAAATAAAAAGAAATTACAGATGTTACCTGATCGCGCAGACATAATTTAAAAATACATAAATAGCGAACGCGTTTGCTCCGGCCTCTCGGCTAAGGTTTATTAGCAGCTATCTCGGCTAAAAATACCGGTCGCGTCTGAGATCTATCGTTTTAAGACAGTAAATCTTCCAAAACTCTCATTAATAAACCCTCCCCGAATAAAAAGATGTTACCTGATCGCGCAGACATAATTTAAAACTACATAAATAGCGAACGCGTTTGCTCCGGCCTCTCGGCTAAGGTTTATTAGCAGCTATCTCGGCTAAAAATACCGGTCGCGCCTGACATATATCATTTTAAGACAGTAAATCATCCAAAACTCTCATTAATAAACCCTCCCTGAATAAAAAGAAATTACAGATGTTACCTGATCGCGCAGACACAGCCATAGAGAAGGATGCAGGAACACTCTTTCTTTGTTTTGGGTCCGTGTTGAAAACACTGTTGTTTTAGCCAAAGATTTAGCTTGGTCCGGTTGTTGGTGCAGCCGCGAACAGCACAGCAGGTACCTGAACCCCGGTAGGACATTTCAGTAAACGTTCCGTTTAAACAAAAGCTGTGTTTGCTCCGATAAAATGAATGAAAATAACTTTCAAAAACACCCGCGATCCATACTCCGCCTATGGAATACAGGCACTTCCGGTGTCGGACAGGAAGTACGATGCACATTCGTTTCTACAGTGACACCCCCAAGAATAAGGTGGATAAAACTGTTTGTTGACTACCGTATTTTCTGGTGTATAGGTCACACCTTTTTATGGTTTTCTCAAGGCCTGCGACCTATACCTGTACTCAGGTGCGACCTATATATGGCTTGTTATCACTTTCGGTGAAACAAATTTTTAAATCCAGCTCATTTCACAATTACGTTCATTTATTAAGGAAAAGTTCAGCTCAGACATATATTTGCTATAATTTTTATCAAACAAATAATTGTTTTTAAGTGTTAATCTTCTTAAAAGCCTTGCTGTGCGCTCCTGTGGCAGACATTTGCAGCAGAGCTAAACGTAGGTGCGACCTATACACCAGTGCGACCTATCTAGGGATTTTTCCAATCTATTGGTGATAATTGGACAATGCGACCTATACACAGGTGCGACCTATACACCAGAAAATACTGTAAATGTTCTAAAACGTGCAATCACTGTGATCAGTTTTTTTATGTGTCTTAAGTCTTAAATAATGTTAAACTGAGTAAAAGTGTAAAAGGACAATTAATTTAATGTAAAGATTTTTATAATTTATTTCTTCTTTGCATTAATACAATGAAAAAAAGTGGACTTACTGTTCGTTCTATGTAATTTTGGAATGAGTTTACTGGTCTGGCCCACTTGAGATCAGATTAAGCTGAATGCGGCCCCCAGATCAAAATGAGTTTGACACCCCTGATCTAACCAAATAAATTAATTTATAGAGAACTGTCTATGAAGAACAACAAGGTGTGCTTCTGACTAAAGTCTAATGTTTTAGCCTCAGAGAAACTTCTGGCTGTATGGAGAGAGATGGAGCAAACTGCTGTCAGCTGTGGTCAGGTAGGCCTGAGCGGGTTTTTGAATTTGTGCTTCTATTTACGGAGTTTCTTTTAAAAGAGACTAAAAATGTTTGCGTGGATTTCAAGCCCAAGGTGAGTGAACTGGAAGAGGAGATGATGAGGCTGCAGCCTGACATCGTGGATGTGCAGCGGCAGCCGTTTAGGAGCGGCGAGGCCTTGGACACCCTGTAAGTCTGAACCAAACCCAGAACATGCAGAACGAACTGCTCTTTGAGCTCAGGCTCGGCTCACTTCCTCGTTTTGATCCTCAGTGAAGGAAAAGCCATGGAGCTGTTCCGCAAACTCCGAGAGAAACCCAGAGGTCCGAGCTTTTGCTGTTGGTGCATCTGCACTCGTCGTGGCGTCTCGCACGTGAAACTAAACCTCCTCCCACCTCCTCTGGTTTCCCTTCCTCAGACCAAAGGTGTCCAGGAGACAGTCAGGAGGCGGTGCGTCTGGTGTTTCAGGCTGTGCAGTTTTACGAGAGGAAGCTCAAAGATTTCTACACACACCTCAGGTACTCTTAGACACACATGATGTTCTTTGGTGTAAAGATGCACTCTGTTCAACGCAGCCAATAACTCCTTTTAAATATAAAGTTTGCTTTTTACTTGTATCAAACACAGAAAATAATAAAACTCCTAGCATTCCTTGGAGGAATGCATATCACCTGCCGCCTTTCAAAAAACTGATAGGCCTGATAGGGGGTTCAGTGGCACAAATAATGAATCAATAAATCCATCCATCCATCCATCCATTTTCGTCCGTTTATCCGGGGTCGGGTCGCGGGGGTAGCAGCCTAAGTAGGGAGGCCCAGACTTCCCTCTCCCCAGCCACTTGGAGCAGCTCCTCTGGGGGAATCCCAAGGCGTTCCCAGGCCAGCCGAGAAACATAGTCCCTCCAGCGTGTCCTGGGTCTTCCTCTGGGTCTCCTCCCGGTGGGACATGCCCGGAACACCTCACCAGGGAGGCGTCCAGGAGGCATCCTAACCAGATGCCCGAGCCACCTCAACTGGCTCCTCTCGATGTGGAGAAGCAGCGGCTCTACTCCGAGTCCCTCCCGGATGACTGAGCTTCTCACCCTATCTCTAAGGGAGAGTCCAGACACCCTGCGGAGAAAACTCATTTCAGCCGCTTGTATCCAAGATCTCGTTCTTTCGGTCACAACCCAAAGCTCATGACCATAGATGAGGGTGGGAACGTAGATCGATCGGTAAATTGAGAGCTTTGCCTTTTGACTCAGCTCTCTCTTCACCACGACAGACCGGTACAGCGCCCGCTTCACTGCGGATGCTGCACCTATCCGCCTATCGATCTCACGCTCCAGTTTTCCCTCATTCGTGAACAAGACCCCGAGATACTTACCATACCATACCATTTTATTTATAAAGCACTTTAAACAGGAACAAGTCCACACCAAAGTGCTGGACAAACAAACACGCAACAGGCAACACAGACAATGAAGTACAACACGAAAAACATAAAAACATTGCAGATCATAAATCAAACGATCCAATACAAATCAGCTGGCATTGAAAACGATGGAGTAGTAGTGAGTTTTTAACCGGGATTTGAAAACCGAGAGGTTTTCACTTGGGGCAGGACCTCCTCCCCGACCCGGAGAGGGCATGCTACCCTTTTCCGGCTCAAGACCATGGCCTCGGATTTGGAGGAACTGATCCTCATCCCGGCCGCATCACATTCAGCTGCAAACCGCTCCAGCGAAAGCTGTAGATCACGATCTGATGAAGCCAATAGGACCACATCATCTGCAAAAAACAGAGAAGCGATTCTAAGGCCACCAAAACGGATCCTCTCAACACCTTGGCTGCGCCTAGAAATTCTGTCCATAAAAGTTATGAACAGAATCGGTGACAAAGGGCAACCTTGGCGGAGTCCAACTCTCACTGGAAACGAGCCTGACTTACTGCCGGCAATGCGGACCAAGCTCTGACACGGTCGTACAGGGACCTAACAGCCCATATCAATGGGCCTGGTACCCCATACTCCCGGAGTACCCCCCACAGAACCCCCCGAGGGACGCGGTCGAATGCCTTTTCCAAGTCCACAAAGCACATGTAAACTGGTTGGGCAAACTCCCACGCACCCTCCAGGACCCTGTTGAGGGTGTAGAGCTGGTCCAGTGTTCCACGACCAGCACGAAAACCACACTGCTCCTCCTGAATCCGAGGTTCGACTATCCGACGGACCCTCCTCTCCAGAACCCCTGAATAGACCTTACCAGGGAGGCTTAAGAGTGTGATCCCCCTATAGTTGGAACACACCCTACGGTCCCCCTTTTTGAATAGGGGAACCACCACCCCAGTCTGCCAATCCAAGGGAACTGCCCCCGATGTCCACGCGATATTGCAGAGTCGCGTAAGCCAACACAACCCCACAACATCCAGAGCCCTAAGGAACTCAGGGCGAATCTCATCCACCCCTGGAGCCCTGCCACCGCGGAGCTTTTTAACCACCTCGGTGACCTCAGCTCCAGAGATTGGAGAGCCCGACCCAAAGTCCCCAGGCTCCGCTTCCTCAGTGGAAGACGTGCCAGTAGGATTGAGGAGGTCTTCGAAGTATTCCGCCCACCGACTCACAACATCCCGAGTTGAGGTCAACAGCACGCCATCCCCACCATAAATGGTGTTGGTCGCGTACCGCTTTCCCCCCCTGAGACGCCGGATGGTGGACCAGAATCGCCTCGAAGCCGTACGGAAGTCATTCTCCATGGCCTCTCCGAACTCCTCCCACGCCCGAGTTTTTGCCTCAGCAACCACCCGAGCCGCATGCCGCTTGGACTGTCGGTACCTATCTGCTGCTTCCGGGGTCCCACAGGCCAAAAAGGCCCAATAGGACTCCTTCTTCAGCTTGACAGCATCCCTCACCGCCGGTGTCCACCACCGGGTTCGAGGGTTGCCACCACGACAGGCACCAACAACCTTGCGGCCACAACTCTGATAAGCTGCCTCGACAAAAGAGGCGCGGAACATGGTCCACTCGGACTCAATGTCCCCCGCCTCCCTCGGAACGTGTTCAAAGCAGAGCCCTAGAGAGAGAGAGTTCCGACACTTCCATAGACTCCAATTGTAAGAATGGAATGTGGAAGTCACATGGGTCATGGAGGGGGCGATTCATAAGATATCTATGGGGCGATTCGTTCCACTAAACTGTTCCAAACAGCAGCGCTGCTAGCATCAAACGTAGTTCATTGTTGATGTTCCAGACGTGTTTTCTCCGGTAAATTGATGAAAATACAATTTTCTTTTGCCCTTGTGAAGCGTTTAAAACGTCTAAAAATGCTTAAGAAAAAACGCATAGTGTAGTGCTCACGCCACTAGGTGGAGCTGCAGGATAAGAAATAAAGAGAAGGTAGAAGGAATGTCAGTTTGTTACTGCTCAATAATTACTGAAAAACGCTGGACAAAGTAAGAAAAGTCTGTTTTTTGTGTCATGTTGCGCCAGTAGCTGCTCAAATTGACTGACAGCGACGAGCTGTTTGGAACAATTGAGAGCTACATGAACCACGTGACTGCCTGTCGGCGAGTTCAAAGAGTGTCGGAACTCTCTCTCTCTAGGGCTCTGGTTCAAAGCTCTCCCGGAGGTGGGAGTTAAAGCTCCGTCTTACGGGAGACTCTGCCAGACGTTCCCAGCAGACCCTCACAATACGTTTGGGTCTGCCAGGTCTGACCGGCATCCTCCCCCACCATCGGAGCCAACTCACCACCAGGTAGTGGTCAGTTGACAGCTCCGCCCCTCTCTTCACCCGAGTGTC
Organism: Garcialebias charrua; assembly: GCA_038048925.1. Classification (NCBI taxonomy): domain Eukaryota; kingdom Metazoa; phylum Chordata; class Actinopteri; order Cyprinodontiformes; family Rivulidae; genus Garcialebias; species Garcialebias charrua. Next base: position 30,759 of record JBBPBX010008538.1, on the reverse strand, counting down.
CAAGACATGCGGCCGCAGATCAGATGAGACGACAACAAAGTCGATCATCGAACTGCGACCTAGGGTGTCCTGGTGCCAAGAGCACATATGGACACCCTTATGCCTGAACATGGTGTTCGTTATGGACAATCCATGACGAGCACAGAAGTCCAACAACAGAACACCACTCTGGTTCAGATCAGGGGGGCCGTTCCTCCCAACCACACCCCTCCAGGTCTCACTGTCATTGCCCACGTGAGCGTTGAAGTCCCCCAGTAGAACAAGGGAGTCCCCAGGAGACGCACTCTCCAATACCCCCTCCAAGGACTCCAAAAAGGGTGGGTAATCTGTCAAATCAATCAATTTTATTTATAAAGCACCCTTCATAGGCCTGTAGCAATAAACAATATCAATTAATTGCATGATAAATGAAAATTATCACCCTCATTTTCATTTATCGTTTCTTCGTGTCTCTCTCTTTCTGAAGACACTGGATGACAAAAGGCTCAACTCCGGTGCTCTTCACTGACCCCTCCCTTTCTCTTTTATTTAAAATCAGTTTTAACCGTCCAAAATCGCGTTTTTGGATCGTTAAAAGCAGCTAAGCTGAGAAGCTAAGCTACGAGCTAAGCTAACAGGCTGACCTTGGGGGAAAAAAACTCTGTCTTGTCGAAGCTCCAAAATTCAGGGTTGAAACCCGTGCCTTCATGTAAAAAGTTGTTTTTCTCTGAAAAAAGAAGCTGAGAACTTGTTTACTGATTTTTTTTATTAAAAGCTTTGTGTGAAAAATGCTATGCTAAAGAGCTCAAACCACTGAGCGTCTACCATTTTGAGAACCAGAAACAAGGAAAAAGAGACAGCCCATGTCACGTCAAGGGGCCTCCCTCCCATTTTTCTTAAAGAGACACGCTGCTCGCTCCCTCACTATCCATCCTTCCGTTCCAAGTCTTATACTGCCATCCGGTGGTCAAAAAAGATACTACACTCAAACACATTAACCAACATTTCTGCTTAAATTTGACAATAATCACTAATTATTGTCAAATTTCAAACAATATTATCATTTATCGTAATAATTTCAGAGACAATTAATAGCCCAGTAAAATTTGTTATCGTGACAGGCCTAACCCTTCATACTAGAAGCAGCTCAAAGTGCTGTACAGAATTATAAACAATAAACACACAAGATAAAAGCAAACACCATAACTGATATAAATCACAAATAATTTTTTTTTTTTACAAAACTTTTAATAAAATTTTTTAAAAAAATTGTATTTTCTACAGGGCTGTTAAAATTCACAAAGCTTTAATAATATATATTTATTAAAATAACCTACCGGTACTCATCTTTTATTTAAATGTTTTAATTGATGCACAATCCACAGCTGCAGATATTCCTGTTCGCAGCTCGGTAGCGTCATTATTAAGACTGTTTGTGTGGCTCCTCAGTAAAACGGCAGTGTGCCGTCAACGTGTGATGGAGCTGCTGCCAAAGGTGGAGGGGGTGGTCCTGAAGATGGCCGAGAGCGAACAAGTCCTGATGAGTCTGCAGGAGAGACGACAGAGGGAGTTGTGGAACCTGCTTAAAGTCGCCTGTGTGAGGAAACAAGAACTGTTTAAATAAAAGGCCTTTAAAATGGATCTAAACATATTGCATGTTGCGTATTAAAATGTTTTATTAATAGAATTTCCACACATCGTGCCTGTGCTGTAAACTGTGAACAAACAGAGTAATGTGTTGTCTTACGCAGAGCAAAGTTCGGAGTCCCATGAGTGAAAGTCCTGACGGATTTCGAACCCCTACATCAGTGTTGACCCCCAGACACAGCCTACAGCAACTGTGAGATCACCAAAACACACTCCAACACACACTCCAGCACAGATACTGCTATGAGAACGAGGCTGTTCAGACCCATTGTTAAAAATATTGTTTTTTTAGCTATCTGATTTCAAACAGAAAGCACTAAATTCAGGCCTGAACGGCCTCAAAGCATTTTGGCAATGTGGAGGTTTGAAGCCCGTTTATGTGCACAAGTGCAAGTTTTTCTGATCCAAGCTGCACAACGTGACTCCAGACAAGCAGCAGGCATCTCAAAGTAGATTTAAAAAATCCTCTCAGCTGATTAAAGATAGTTAAACAATAGCCTTGAGAATATTGTGAAAAAACATTTTTTGGTGGGGGTTAAAGATTTAATGAGCTATCAAAATCCTTCTCTACACAAATGTTTTGTTTTGATGGGATTTTATTAATCAAAATAGATTACAGGATGTTGTATGGGTGAGTTTCTCTTTGCTTTAATGTTTGATCTGATTGTTTTTGGGCCTGTTGTGGTCACTGCATGCTATAATGTGCTGTTTGAATCAAAAGGACAGCAGTTTGAACATCAGTGTGTTGCATTATACTCACCGCATTAAACACAGAGCTGATGTTAAAGCTGTGTGGTAGAGTTGGCTGTCAGTCCACTCATCTTCAACAGTGAGTCTGTTAGAGAACTGAGCTTATCCAGAGAGCTCTACAGAAGAACAACTCAAATGTCTCAAATAATCATATTCTCATCTGGGGTTAGGCTTGTCACCATAAACAATAAATCCATTATGATAAATGAAAATGATCAATCTCATTTTCATTTATTGGCTTTATTGTTTCTTTGTGTCTCTCTCTTTCTACTGAAGACACTGGATGACAAAAGGCTCAACTCCAGTGCTCTTCACTGATTCCTCCCTTTCTCTTTAAAATCCGTTTTAGCTGTCCAAAATCACGTTTTTGGATCATTAAAGCAGCTAAGCTGAGAAGCTAAGCTATGTGCTAAGCTAACAGGCTGACCTTGAGGAAAAAAAAACTCCGTCTTGTCAACTCCAAAATTCACTGTTGAAACCCGCACCTTTGTCTAAAAAGTTGTTTTTCTCTGCAAAAAGAAGCTGAGAACTTGTTTACTGATTTTTTTAAATTAAAAGCTTTGTGTGAAAAATACTATGCTAAAGAGCTCAAACCACACTGGCCATTTTGAAAACCGAAAAAAAGGAGAGACAGCCCATGTCATGTCCAGGGGCCTCCTTTCCATTTTCTTAGACACACTGCTCGCTCCTTCACTGTCCATCCTTCAGTTCAAAAAGTCTTATACTGCCATCCAGTGGTCAAAAAAGGTATTACACAAACAAATTAACCAATATTTCTACTTAAAGTTGACAATAATTACTAATTATTGTCAACTTTAAAAGAACATTATCATTTATCGTAATCATTTCTGAGACAATCACCCAGTCAGAGCTGATCACTTGCAGTCATATCTAAAATGGATTTGAAACAACAAATCTGAATGGCCTCTAAGAAAAAGATATTGCATTTAAAGCCACTGCAGACTACAGAAATTATTCTTGGCCTTCATCTAGCTCTTTTAGAGAAGGGGTCTGAAACACCTGCCAGCTATTTGAAGTGGAAGTCTTTCTTGTTCGTCTCCCACTGTCGACCGCATATTTGACCCAGAAGCTGTTCCCTTACTCGTTGAACTCGGAGTGACAGAACCCCTGAAAACACAGTGAATTGTTGTGACTTACTTGTCCCAGCTGTGAGTAACATCTGCATGAGTCATACTGTCTGTGTCTGCAGCGACGAGTCTCTCGTGGAGGAGAGCAGGGCATTTGAGAGCCGCCTCCAGAGCTTGCTGCACGACACCATCCAGGAATCAGAGGGCAGCATGGAGGTATTTTACTCCACATACAGTACTCCATATGCTGAGCCTGGTGTAGCAAGTGGAATATTTTTTTTTTAAATCTGCTCTCGTCTTCCAGATGTTGAGGGAGTGGAGGTGGCTGCAGGGAGACCAGAACTTCTCCAGCGATCTCCTCTGAACTTGGTGACATGTGGTACTCTACTACCTCTGTGCGGATGGGGTGTGGAACAACAGGAAGTCCTCCCGGCTGTCCGACAGCGTGTCATGGCTCTACACATAAGATCTCAGTCTTCTGTTTGACTTTGTAAGACAATTATTTCCAGCCTAAACAAACAGCACATCCAGTGATGGTTGCTGTCAGAGAAATTCAGCAATGTGTGAATTTAAGTTTGACTTTTTTTGGCAGAATTGCACTTCTTCATGAGCAGATCCCACCAGATGTTACCATATTGTTTTTGAAAGTCCAGGCAGACTCAGTCCTGCAGTCTGAAAGCTAGCGGTGAGCCTTGCACATCTGTGAAAACCTAAACGCCACCGACGTGAAAAAAAAAATAAGAGCACAAATTATCTTCAGGCTTGTATTTTGTTGGAGCCATTTTAGATATCAGTCAGGGTGGTGCTGTAGTTCCAACAAATAACATGTTGAAAATCTTCACTTATTACAACAAGCTTGATGTAAGGGAGGTCTAGTTCTCCACAGTGATTCAAAGTTTCATGAGAAATATGACTTGAGTTCTTCTTTTTCACTTTCCCATGGTATACTGTATAGACATATCTAAAGCAGGTTTTTATTTAACTTCATGATTCGTGGACAGTCTACTAGATATTAGCTCATTAAGGGTTAAAAGTTAAGATGGGGCGCCAAATTGAGTTTAAATATTGACTTTGAGAAATGCAAAGAAGCTTTCGATTAATGTCAGAAATGACAGGTTTTTAAGTCTTGTTCTCTATGCAGTCATAAAAACAGCTGACCCTGAACCGTTTCCAGATGCAGTATTCAGACTGTGATTTGCTTCAGCTTAGTATGAATCAATTTACTGAACTGGGGCGACAATATGAATGTAAAATGCCTGTTAAACTATCCGTTTAACTATGTGTTGTCTGTCTAAAACAGGTCTCTCTTGAAAATGAGACTACCAGTATAAATAAAGGTTAAATATAACAAAATATATATACATAAATATAAAATCTGGACATTGATGCCACTTGTGAGTTCAGCTGTTCACAACAAAATAAAAGTTGTTTTCCCCATTTACTGTAGCTTAATGTGGCTCTCAGCTTTAATTTCAAGCTTTTCATACTGAACTGAAAAAGAATGTAACAAATGCACTTCATTTTTAAACATATTTCTCTTTTTTAATGACATTGAAATGTAGTTTAAACATTAACCATGTCTTCAGTCATTCTGTTAAACAGCTTCCTTCACTGCAGCTTCTGGTTCAGGTCGTCAGCGAGACGCAGTCTGTTCAGACGTTTCTTCTTTTGTTCCTCCACTTTCAAAGATTTGGGGACATTTTCCATTTCTACTGTGAAGCTTCAGTTTATTAGTTACCACAGATGTTTCCTAATGTTCCAACTGGCTTTTTGACTGATTTGTTTTATTTTTCATAGATTTCATTTGGATATTTTTTTATTGTTTTACAGCAACAGCTTCCAAATGAAAACCAATAACTTCAGATCTGTACATTTATTATTTAACAACAACAACAAAAAGATACAAGAAACAATGCCTATTAATCAAACAGCTTCTGAGCTAGTTGTCCAATTGTATGTAAGCTCTTGAAAAGTGAATATTGTTTTTGTGGATTTTAATAAAGCTTTGTAAGCAACTACAAAACCATTTTTGATGCTCTTCCCTTTAAAAATGTAGCAACTTCAAAATGTGAAATCAGACTTAAAAAAGGTTTTTGTGAACTATTTCAAAGGTGCCGTTCGAAAAGGTTTACCGGTACGCTCAACATAAAAAATGCACTTATAAGAAGTTTATCTGCATAATTCACTCATCTAGTCTGAGCGTACACGTGCCAACACACCAAATTTGTCAGACTCCTCCATCCTAAACAGCTGATGGACATTGCCATTACTGATCTCATTTCAGTCACTTTGGCTGTTTTTGTAGGTAAACACGAGAGGTAGCCATTTTGTGCTTGTTACATTTATGGACATATTAACTATCAATGTGAGAATAGAAACAGAATAGAATTGATAAAGCCCTCTGGATAGAGGTCGAAACGTTTTCTGTAACAAATAAAGTCCAGTTGATCTTGTATTAAACGCCTTTTTATTTTATTGTATCATGTCCTGGACAACTGAGAATCTTCACCAGCATATCAATGTGAGAAAAAAATATTGTGCAAATTTTGCTTTATCACATAAATCAGTTTATTTTTGTAGTGTCATACACATTAGGACGCCCCTTTCACTATGTTAACCCTCAGGAAGTGCTGTATATAGCTCATACAAAGTGGTCAAATGTTTATTGTGTACAGTTGTGCAGATGCTGGGTTTTTATTAATGTTAGATTATACATTTCTAAGATTTGTAAAACCAATTTTGTACCTGATGATGTGCTGTAGCGGGTGTTTGCTTTGATTATTACCATTATTTTGCAGGCTTGGGTTCTGTTGTATCAGTCAAAAATAAAAAGCTCAAACAAGCCATCAGGCGTATTGTGTTTTGACATTCTTTATTCAATAAAAATTATTTTCAGGTTCTAACTGTTGACTACGTTTGCTAAACACAGCACAGACGTTAAATGTAGTGACAAAGGCTGAACAGATACAGGCCATAAAACACGAGAAGACAAGGGGATACACATCCTAACCGCAATCAGACTCTTCTTTTATGACCACAGGTCCTGAAAAATAAACATTTAGGCAGCTGATTTGTTTTACCATTGGTAACTGAGGTTTTAATTTTAATAAACCCTGTCCAGCCTTTATTGCATCCTTTTAGTCACCGTCTCAAAATGTCAATGAATACAGAAAAATATAAACTCTTCAGCCTTGAAAACATGCATCAAAACCACAACATTCCCCAACAGGCATCCCATCACAATCCTACCAAGATCTAAAGTCCAGACTTTAACTTGACTGACCAAACACTAGAAGGTGCTTCATAACATTTCTGAATTAACCCAGAGATGTGTGAAACAAATACTTCATTAAAAGTGCACTTTATCTGTTTAAAAGTAGCACAGTATTAGAGACATTATCGTATGCTGCTAATAAAGAATTATAAGTTTGAGGTGAGAGCTGTACATGATGTAAATTTCAAAACGAAGTGTTGATTCAGGTGAACACTACAGTACTGGAGGTCTCTGTTGGGGTTTCAGGGTTAAGGCCAAAGAACGTGTGTGCGTGTGTACAGAGGGAACGTGTTTGACGTGTCGCCGAGTGAACCTTTGCAGTGTTTTCACATTTGAGTTGCTTTATCCTCCGCGTTGCTTCCCGGCGTCTATAATACGTCATCTTTACGCCTCCAGCTCAAAACCCATGCCGACTTTGTGTCCACCGCCGTTCACGTTCTTCCCGTCGATCAGGGCCGAGAGGGTGACCTTCACGCCTGCGTGGGAGAGTGTCGGGAGGATAAACTTACTGGAGCAGTGCTGTTACTGAAAACTGTTTTATAAAGAAAAGTTTGCCAACCTGGCCTGAGGGTTTGTGTGTATCCAACTCCAACAAGGCAGGCGTTGTTAATTTTCGTCTGTGGGTGGGGGGACAAAATGTTTTAGATGAGCAAATAAAATAATCTGAAAAAAAATGCAGGTATTAAATTTAGTGCATCAGCCTCGGCTCGTCAAACGCAAGGAAGATAAGACGATGGCGTGTGAAGCACTGAGAGCAGAATCAGTTTCTTGTCCTTTAAATTATAGCAGATGTGTAATTTTTCCCTCAATCTTTTTCAAACACACAACACTAAGACAAAAGCAGATACAGTATATGGTAAGTGATAAAATTTTAACTTTTCCTGGGTGCATTAATATTTAAATATCCTTGTTTTTATCAGCAGCATGTCCTTGTCCATCATGTCAGAGTAAATTTTTTCATTATGATAAGTATAAAATAAAGTGTAATACAGTATATAATAATAATATAATGAAGTATTAATAAATATAATTGCATTTTAAAATTTGTTTTATTTTTCTTACATGTATGACCACTTTTTCTTTCTTCCTATTTATCAGTAAAATATTTAATCCTTTGTGGAAAAGTTACCCATAGATGGCAGCATTTGACAATAAACTAGCAGCCCAAGTCAGGTTTTCTAAACACTGCATTACATCAGACTTTTTGAGCAAGTTTAGTTAAAAACCCTGAAAGAGAAATTTATATGTCATGTATGTTCTTGTATTCATTTCTAATACAGTAATTTTCCGATTACGTAATGGTGAATTACAGATTACTCTGAAGTAATATTGCTGTCATTAGAGAGCCTGCACAAGAGTTGTGGCTTGGAGATAAAAATAATCAGTAATTGCAAATATTTGTAACTCAATTAACCGTTTTCTAAGATTTCTCAACTGTAACGGCCCATCACTGTATTTACATCATTCTATTTATTTGTATATGAATTTTGAAAAAAGGAACACATTTTTTGTTTTGAAAATATGTTTGATGCTTTTATTTTGGATCTTACCGACAAGGTGGAGTCCTTATCCAGTTGGTATTTGGCACCAATACCGAAGCGTGTGTTGTTGCTTCCTGCGGTCCAGGCCAGGTGGACGGCTGTCTCCAAGTTACTGTTCACCTTCTGGTAAACGGAGCCCCCAAACTCTGTAGCATCATTCCTGAAACAGAACGCCAAAACAGGGTCAGAACTGAGAAACAACAACATCCTAGAATAATGCATGTTTTTCCATTTCCTGTTCCAATGTGATGCAGTAACTCACACGCTGGTGTGAAGCTGGAAGTCGCCAGCCTTGTATCCAAAAGCAAAGTTGTTTTGAGTCAGTTTCGACTTGGCGGTGTCGAAAGCCAGCTGATAGCCTGCGAGCCAGCCTTCGTAGCCCAGAACAGCAGCTGCATGGACCGTGGGACCGGCCATGTCGAAGTCCAGGTCACAACCCACATTCATATAGTCCCGCTTGTATCCAGTCTTCAGCTTGGCACTCTTCTTACTAAATAATAAGGTAAAGTGCATCTAAAATTCTTTATACTGTACTGTACATTAAAGCCGCTATACAGGTAGTCCCCGATTTACGAGCGCTCTGATCTACGAGGTTCCAGACTTACGAGCTGGCGAATTATTGGAAAAAACGCAAAAAATACTGAGTTTTCCTGTGTTTTTTCACCACAGTTCGTTAGCTAAACATGTGGACACACGTTTCCGATCATTTTTATGCACTCATAAGCAGTTTTTCGATGAAAAACGAGTGTTTGTAGTCGCGCTAGCAAAACCGTTCCAATTTACGAGCGAATTTCCGGACTTACGAGAAGCGTGGCGGCCGTTCCAAATTACGAGATTTCCGGTTTACGAGCGCCTCGTTGTAACGAATCTCGCTCGTAAATCGGGGACTACCTGTATGTAGATTTTGGAACACGCTGGAACTTAGAAATTTTTTGAACAGAGACATGTTTCTGGTCCCTCCTTGCTCTCGGCTGAACTGCAGCTCCGCCTCCACTGCACGTCCGGTTTCGTGAACGCGCATGTGTGCAGCCGCTGCTTAATAATTAATTAAATGTTAATAAAACGTTCTAAAAAATAAAATAAAAACATGGAGCACTGGTCCAGCACACCAGAACACCAGGAAATCTGCAGAGCCTCGCGCAGCCACGTTAAACCCGAGTTTAATTTGCTCGTGACAAATTAATTCATTTCCTCATCATTTCAGTCATGGAGTCAGCGGTGGAGGAAGCGATCACTTGACTTTTGGCAAAAAACCAAAAGAAAAGTCCAGATCAGGGATGAAGAAGGGGAATTTAATACATTTGTGTCTCATACAAAACAGTCCTGCATCGCTTTGCAATCCTTTGAACGAGAACGTGCGCGGGTGCACGCTGGGGCTGGGACAGGCGGGGGCGTGGGTTAAGGGCGAGGCAGACCTCTGCGTTGTTGCCAGCGCCGCTCGCAGCAGCAGAGCTCAGTGCGAGCAGCTGCTCGCGGAGCGTTTACCTACAGGACAAACTGAGGTCGCTGATCATTTGCTGACACGCCTACTGAAATGATTGACAGGTCTGTGAGTGGTGAGAAAAGCCACAGGCTGCGCAGCGTTTTTCTGTGTTTATATGTTAATAAAAAGTTAAAATAAATAAAATAAAAACAGGGAACGCTGCTCCTGCAGCCCACAGCCCACCAGGAAATATTTAGAAGCTGGCGTATCCACGTTGGACATGAGTTTAGTTCACTTGTGACAAGTTCATTCATTCCTCCTCATCGGAGGAGGAAGTGAATGGTGACCGCTTCAAGCGATCACTTGACTTTTGGCAAAAAAACAAAAGAAAAGTCCGATCAGCGATGAAGAAGGGATATTTAATACATTTGTGTCTCATACAAAACAGTCCGCCACCAGGGCAGTTTATTGTGAGACAACGCGCGCGTGAGCGGTCGTAAAATTTGAGCTTGGCACGTTCACGTGAGCGTTCAAAGGCTTGGGCAGCGGCGCTCGCACGGCGCTCACACGGCGTGGCGCGGCGCTCGGTCCAGCGCGGAGCTCTGCTTCGCCCTTTAGGGGCGTGAGAAGCTCTGTTTTTATTGGCTGGTTAAAAACTCTGTTTTTATTGGCTGGTTAACGGCGGGTCACTGTGGGTTTTTAGAAATGCTTTTAGTACCACCTGGAGAAGCAAGGGGACTCTAGTTTTTTTCAGAGATAATGAATTCAATTTATAACGCACTTTTCATTAATGAAAATCTCAAAGTGCTACACGGTGCAACAGAAATTAAATGTCAATAAAACAAGTAATAAAACAAGTAAAATCAATAACAGTATCAACTAAGAACAAAAGTAGAATCATGAGGAGGTAGAGTATGCTCGGTTGAAAAGAAAGGTCTTCAAGCCGCTCTTAAAGTCAACCACAGACTGTGGGACCCTCAGACAGTCAGGAAGAGAGTTCCACAGGCGGGGGGCAGCCACACTGAAAGCCCGGTCTCCCATGGTCCTTAATTTGGTTCTCGGAATGTGAAGGAGATTACTGTTCTGTGACCGCAGCGACCGGGTGGATGAGTGTGGAATAAGAATATCCTTCAGATAATCTGGTGAAGCTCCATGTAAGCATTGATGTGTAATGAGAGCAGTTTTGTACTGAATTCTGTAGGCGACAGGAAGCCAATGAAGGTTATGAAGAATGGGCGTAATATGTTCAAATTTACGAACTCGCAACAAGATCCTTGCAGCACTGTTTTGAATATATTGAAGTTTCTGAAGGTTTTTGCCAGGGATTCCAATAAACAGGGAGTTGCAGTAGTCGAGCCTGGAGGAGACAAAAGCATGGACGAGCTTCTCAGCATCGGAAAAAGTTAGGGATGGGCGAAGTCTAGAGATGTTTCGAAGATGGAAGAAGCAAGTTTTAAACAGAAGCTTAATGTGATTTTCAAATGTAAGATTGGAGTCCATTTTTATTCCAAGATTTGTAACAGAGGTGGAGAGGGGGATGTCTTGTCCAGAAAAGGAAAGTGTTGTTATAGTAGATGTCTGTACCTGGTGAGGGGTGCCAATCAGTATGGCCTCGGTCTTGGAGCAGTTTAATTGAAGAAAGTTCTGATTCATCCATGCCCTAATTGCCTCCAGGCAGGCAGAGAGGGCAGTGAGTGAAGATGGAGATGACAAGGTGGAAGATGAGGATGCTCCAGTCCTGATGTAAAGCTGTGTATCGTCGGCATAACAGTGAAAAGAAATGTTGAACTGATTAATAATTTGACCTAAAGGCAGCATGTAAAGGGAAAACAACAGGGGCCCCAGAACCGACCCCTGAGGGACACCACAGGAGACAGAGACTGTCTGGGACGTGGCGTTGCCAAGACTAACACATTCCAGCCTATTGGAGAGGAAAGATTTAAACCAGTCCAGGACGGTGTCACAGAGACCGACCTCCACATGAAGACGGTGGAGGAGGATACTATGGTCCACAGTGTCGAAGGCTGCAGTGAGGTCAAGGAGGACAAGGATGGAGGGAGAGCCAGTGTCAGCAGCCAAGAGGACATCATTAGTAACTCTCAGCAGTGCAGTCTCAGTACTGTGAGCTGCCCTGAATCCAGACTGGAACTTCTCATACAGGGAGTGTTGTTGTAAGTGATCCTGCAGCTGAGCAGCAACTGCTTTTTCCAGCACTTTAGACAGAAAAGGGAGGTGTGAAATTGGGCGGTAATTAGAAAAAATGTCTGGATCCAAATTAGATTTTTTCAGAAGAGGCCTAATGATGGCAGTTTTTAGAGGCAGTGGAACATGACCAGATTGAAGAGACTGATTTATTATTTGAGTGATAAGTGGGCCTATTGCAGAGTGATTGGATTTTATGAGAGACGAGGGGAAAGGATCCAGGGCGCAGGATGAAGGCTTCATTTTCTTGATGATGGCCTCCACCTCACTCTGAACAACTTCGTCAAAGCTGTTAAGGGTCCCAGAATGCAGACGGGTAGATGGCACACTGAGAACAGGGAGGTTGTGGAGCTGAGATCTGATAGTGTCAATTTTGGTTTTAAAAGATGAAAGAAACAGCTCGCATTTTTGAGCAGAGTCCTCAAGAGTTTGTTTAATGGGATTAAGCAGACGAGTTATTGTGGAGAAGAGCTGTTTAGAGTTTCCAGGGCAGGTGTTGATGATGTTAGAATAATATTTGGAGCGTGCTTCTTTAAGAGAATAGGCGTACGCTTTCTGATGTTCTTTGTACGCCTGCTTATGTACCGAGAGACCAGATGATTTTAGACGTCTCTCGATAGCACGGCCAGTTGCCTTCATCTTGCGCAGCTCATCAGTGTACCAAGGGGCTGAACGGGAGAAAGACACCAGTCTTGTTTTCAAGGGAGCATGTAGGTCCAGGAGCTCCCGAAGAGATTGGTTGTAGTAATCCACAGAGTCATCTGCAGATGAATGATTGACAGCGGTCATGGTGTGAAGATCAGCAGACAGAACATCAAGGGAAATGTTTTTAAGGTCACGGAACTGGATGGGTCGTTTTGGGTTTGAAGCAGGCGAAGATGAAGGCACTTCCAGGGAGATGACCCTGTGGTCTGAGACACCCAGGTCATATACAGATAAATTATTGATGAGTACAGTGTCAGTAATCACCAAATCCAGAGTATGCCCCCTGCTGTGCGTAGGGGCGTCAACATGTTGAGTGAGATTAAGAGAGTCCAAAAGAGACTTAAAATCCGTTGCCAGAGGTGAAGAGGAATTGTCCACGTGGATATTCAAGTCGCCAAGAAAAATAGTCTTCACAGGGGAGGTGCAGAAATAAGTGAAGAGGTCATGTATCTCTGAGTTAAATGAAACATGCGGTTTGGGAGGTCTATAAATTAATATAACATTCATCAGGAGTGGGGCTTTGAAGCTGAAAGCCATTATTACTTTATTATTACCAAGATTACTTGTCTAACATCAGTCTGTCAGGAGATAGTGACAGAGTGAAGAAATATGTTAAAAATATATTTTTAGAAAAGTTACATATACCAGCTTTAACTTATGTACTGTATTGACTTTTTGCTAACTTACCAAAGATAAAGCAGGTTAACATAAAAAATGGATTTCTTACCCAGTGTTTGGCACAAACGATGTATCCAGTCCGAGCTTCAAGCCTTTAGCCAGCTATAGACAGAGAAAACGTGCAGACAGTGACCTAACATTCTACAATACTATGTTTAGGATGGATAATAAAATTATATTGTCTCATAAATGCGTAAAACGTTTGGCTCGACCTGGTCTTCCATGGTGATTTCGGTGGTGAGAGTGTTGTCGGTGTTCCATTTCTGGTTGAAAGTGAGGCCCAGGTCACTCAGTTTGTACTTGGTCTCCAGGTGGCCGCCCGACTTCCCCGTGTCTGTGTTGCTGGTGCCAGAGGTAGCAAACTCCTGCAGGACAAACAGGGACGAGGTGAGTGAGCTGGGAAAGGGGAGCAGACGGTAGAAACAGAAATAAGAGGCAGGGGAAAAGGAGAAACTCTGTGGAAAAATGAAACCTGCTCTACCGTCGCCGCATGAGCTGTCACAAGTTTGTTAGACTCATCGTCTAAAAGAAGAGCCAAAAAAAAAACATGCCAAGGAAAACTGAAATTATAGTCAGAACTGTGAGGTTTATTTAGTTTTTAGAGGAAGACGTTCTGCTGATGACGTCAGGTGGTGCTCAGATAAACCGCTGGAAAAATATAATTAGCAGAAAACTTGGAAATACACACAAAGACAATCTCTTCTTCTTACCGTCTAATAGAAGAATCCAAAAAGAAGCAGGAAAGAGTAAAGAAATAAAGGGAGTTAGGGAGAAGTTTTCACGCAGGTATTCATTCACTCATTGGGAACAAAGCACTGCAGAAAACAGAAGTTTGCACACAATAGGAAAGTTTTGTTTTAAAGAGTATGGTTTGAAGCAAGGAAAAAATCTGGTTGCAAGCACCTGCTAATGGTTTTGCTATGGTAATAAGAGGGTAGGTGGACTGCACTTCCTGGATTGGGAGTAAGGTGCTGCCTCAAGTAGAAGTGGGTTTTGTTCATGAGTGACGAAATAATTGGGTGTGAACTTTACAGATGAATTGGTGCAGCTTTCGCAGTACTGTCTGTGCACTCGGTTGCGGTGAAGAGGGAGCCGAGCATGGAGCTTGGTGCACTTTTCCTCTCTTTCCTCTTCTAAACAAATCATGATCACCAGCTTCATCAACAAAGTCCTCTCTGTCTGACTCAATCTATTTTTCTCCTACATCTCTGACTTCATGATCTTCCCCTCTGTCTGAGAGGTTCTGACTCTGCAGCTCCGTTCTCCTCACGTTCAAAAATCACCACATTGTTTTGACTCAAACGCACTAAAACTGACTAAACACTAAATAACAGTACCGGCACTTATTTTTTTCCACTTAAAGCACTGGGCAAAGTAAAGATACAGACAGAATTTGTAAAAATACAAACATGCTAGGGTGCATTCACACCAGCCCTGTTTAGTTCGCTTTAATCGAACTAGTCCGTTTGCCTAGAGCATCTGGTTTGTTTGGGGAGATGTGAATGCGCAATCGAACTCTGATGCGGACCAAATAAGTGAACTCTGGTCTGCCTAAATACAGGTAGTCCTCGACTTACAACGGTCTCTAGTTACGACGTTTCGCGGTTACGACGCACCTCCCATAAAAAAATAAAAATAAAAAAAACATTTTGAAATTTTATTTTGAAAAGCCGAGTTACGCAGTTTCCGGTTTTACTAGCTGCGGAGGCTACAGCTGCCCTGTACGCTCTAAAAAAGCTAAGTCTGGTCCTATGGACATAAAAAAAATAATAATAATTTTTAAACTGTACATAGTACAACTTACTGTTACTGTGTGTACTGTGAACGCGGTTTTACGTCGTAAACGAATACGTACGGAGGATGGACCGAGCTGGACGGCGGTTTTACGACGTAAACGCAATACAGAATACGGAGGAGGGACAGAGGAACAGCTTCACCAGCATACCAGTAGGTTATTAACTCTTTTTTCCCTTCATTATGGCTCCCAAATGTATGTGTGTTTTGATAATTATGTAGGGTACAGTACTGTGTTAGGATAGGCTAAGTGCTTGGTAAAATACAGTACTGTACGTATATGGTTCAGTATGTACGTATGTTCCGACTTACGTCGAAATTCACTTTACGACGCTGCGCAGGAACGGAACTCCGTCGTAAGTCGAGGACTACCTGTACCTAGGTCTTGGTTCGGTTGAAGTGAACTCTGGCGCGGTTTGAATGCATTGTGAATGCAAGCGGACCGAAGACCGCTCCAAAAGCAGGAAGTGGACTACAGCACAGGGCATTCTGTGTAAATACAACCAAAACAAACGTGCATTTCTCATACTTCATACAGAGCCATCTCATCTGTTTTGTGTGAAAAACAACATTCTCCATGGTCTTCTGCCTCATCTTCCACTCATGCGGAGTCCATTGTTGAAAAACAAAGCAGAAACCCTAAAACCGCTCAAATTTGACGCCACTCCATTTTTGTTAAAACAAATACCGGGTAAGTTGAGTACAGTGTCTTCTTCAGAGGTTTTTGTGTCATTTCCTTCAGTAGTTTTTGGTGCAGCGCCACCACAGGCGAGGAACATGTTGGCTTGACTGACTCAG